>JAGKTI010000417.1:127231-139349 GCA_018397915.1 Birgus latro
TGCTGCACACTTCTGACAGACACATCTGCCAGCAACTGTGGGTTCTTTTCTTTTAAATCCTGTGCTGTTAGCCTTGGATCCTTGCTAACTTGCCTTGAGATCAGCTGACGGGTCCTGAAGGTTGTCTTACGAGGTCTCCCAGGCTTGGGAAGTGGAGTGGGAGGAATGGCCTCCCCACTGTCCTCGAACCGCTTCACCAGTCTCTGCACTGTCCTCAGTCTAACACCTGTTTGATTTGCAATAATTGGGAGTTTGTGGCCAGCTTTGTATAAAGTAATCACTTCCACACGTTTGTCCTTGCTTGTGGTTACTTTAGGCATGATGAGAATGTGGTAGGTAACCAAATAACTGTGTTATTTGAGTCAAAACATGCCCTCGTGGTGCATCACACACAGAGACACTCCTCCTCCTGTGGCTGCCCAAACATTACTGAGCCTGCTCCTGTGGTGCCAAACCTATCAAGCAGGGTTGCCAGCTCCCGCTGGAAAAGCGTCAGCTCATTTCGCATCACAGGGGAGGGTAGTATTGACCCCTACTTCACTTCACGCGGAAAAAAATGACATTGGCCCTTTAGAGTCAATACTTTCCGCGCCTACTGTATCTATGTTCAATAGACACAATCACTTCACAGTATAGTAGAAAACACTGTACAATCACAATATTTCAATAATGGCTTCAGCCTCGGGTGGGAGGGGGAAAATGGCGGATTTAAAGAGACAACACAACACAGCACGACCCTGCTGTCTGGCTGCTAGTGGAGCACTGAGATTCTATCACTACGTACAGGCACATATGAGTCATTGCAGTGTTGCCAAGGCTTACTTCGGGAGAGACACATGGCTGCTAGAACGCTACAAAATTTGACGCAAATCGACTGAAAACTTATTTTTTGGTTAATTTTTTTCGTGTTTTCAAGCGATTTGAGGTCCTGTGCTTTGGCACACCACACCACATGTAACACAAATTGCGGTCCCGTGCACAAAAGGGTTAACAATCACCTTCACTCATCCAATGGTTGACTCTAATCTAACTGTTTTTCTTGCAGTTTTACAGTTGTAGCCATCCATGAACCAGAGCAGTCACAACACTCCTTCCTACTTTAGAAGCTTCTAGGCACCAGTATGGTAGCAGAAGGAATAGATAAATATGGCAAAGACAAGGCAAACAGGAGCAAAATCAAAGGGGTACCACAGTGGTGGATTATGTAACCTCCTCCTGTGACTGACCGAAGGTTAATAATCTGTCATTCTGAAGTGAAGCACTGTCTCATGGATGATGTGTTGCCTGATATACAGTGAGTCACTTACCCATATCTACTTGTGATGCAAAAGGGAAAATGGGATATTTATCATACTCAAATATTTTTGCTGTTTTGATTGATGATGTGCTTTTGTGTTTGCCACATTTTATCCCCCCCCCCACCCCTCACTACCACAATGGGGCCTAGCAAGCTCCTGAAGTATGAGAGTTATGACAACTCTGGTTTACGAAGGGATAAACAACTGTCAAACTGCAAGAAACCCCGGTGAACCAAAGTTAGCAGCTACATGAGAGAAGATGGTCATCAAGGCAAATTTTATACATTTTACAAAACTGTTTGGCAGCATGCTCAGTCCAACAATACCAGTACTGTAAGTCAGGATTACAATGACCAAGGACTAATAATCAAATATAATGTCGTTGTAATATTTTTCTTTCATACCTCTTCTATACATAATTTAATTTACGTATTAGATGGTGCATCGAGTAAGTCGATGATGTTTCCTGCACAGTATTCCCATCCCCCCCCCCCGAACTGTACGTCACTAAAAAGTAGTACTGAGAAACTAAGTGAATTAATGACCACAGATTAAAGTAGTAACAACACAAATGCTTTACCTTGCGATGTCGAATGAGCATAGCCTTAGCAAGGAATGTTGTCCCACACTCATCACAACTGAACTGTCGCTCTCGGGAATGCGTCAGTTCATGCGTCTGAGGAAGACCATCATTCAGTCAAGTTCCACCTACTACAGTATATATTGAAAAAGATACCCCTCCATATTTTGAGTGCACAACTTACATACATACATCATCTAATCCTGTGTTGCCCCATGAGGAGCACAGGAACCCGGGGCTAGGCAAGTTGATGCTGACATTTAAGATAAGAGTGACCACTCTCACTCATCCCTGAGTGGCATTACGTGAGCAATAAACCCCAGCCACCACTGACACAGGCTCAATCTGGTTGGAGCACCTTAAATACCCACTAAACCACCAGGTGCCTTAATTGGTCATATGGTTACCACCCAGTGTAGTAAATAGTTTCCTGGTGTACAAAAAACTACAGTAGGATCTCACCAATAACGATTTCAACAATAACGTTTTCAGCAATATCGGTATGTTAGAACAGATACCAAGTTTCCATAATAACGTTTGGATTCACTCGATTAACGGTTATTTTGTGGGAAATGTCTGGGCGCATCTTGGATAGCCAGCCCACAGCCTGCCTCAGTGTTCCGTGGATCGTTGCTGTGATAAAAAGCGTTTACTTGCTCATTTCCTTGCTCCTCATTCCCTCTCAGAACTCTGAGTACATGGTTCCAAACTAATCTTAGTTATGCCTAAGCACTTAGCACCCTGAAAGTGCTATGAACACAAGAAAAGCATTTATTCCAAGGGAAAAGTTAAAGTTGTTGGATGAAGTGGTGTAGAGTGTGGAAACGATCAGATTGATACAATGAGTCGAGTGTGTTTACGATGTGGATAGTTTCTTTGTTGGGGGGGGGGAGTTAATGATAAAGGAGTAGCAAAATTTGTGTTTTCATCAGTGGTGCAACGAGTATGGGGGGGGAAAAAAAAAGGGCTTTGTGCCCGAATTATGTTATGAACTGACAGTCCTTAGTAGAGAAAATTCGGCTCTTATGGTATGTGAAGACACTACGTGTTGACGTAACTAGGTAAGATAACGATGTGAATTCAGTTCTTGTGAATTACTGTATACTGTCATACAATTATACTGCTTGGCTGACTTGTTTATTATTCATGATTACTGCATTTGTGTGTATCTGAGAAGTGAGAAGTACGCAATCAGTCCATGCTGACAACTTCAATACTGGACAGTTTTCCTTTTTTCCTTTATTGTTGATGACTAATGACTTTCAAAGACAGTTTCACTTTTTTTTTTCTGTTTGTCTGTTTTGAGCGGGCCGAAAATTATTCTTGGCGAAATATTCATGATGCCTGGAGGCAATTATTCACGTGCTGATCAGGTCAGAAGTTTTTCCATGACTGATGATGAGGACTTTCAAGAGGCTTTGTGGCAATCTCTGGAGGTTAAAATATTTATGGGGAGTATTAGGGGGCGAAACTAGTCAGTTAGGTTACGTTAGAATGCACTGATGTGTCAGATCGGCGAGTATCCTATGTAAACACACGTCTTGGGAGTCTTACGGTAGACATATTTATAATAACCTATCTTTAATCATCACACCAAATGCCTCATTAACTCCTTTAAGGTGAGTTTTATAATACTCATGATGTTTTAATAACTAATCTTATTTCAGCTAAAAAAAAGTAGTGATAGGAAGGCTTCAGATGGGACAAATGGGTAAAAGTCCTGGGGTGGCAGCACCAATAAAACCTTTATACGTGTATTTTAATGTCACGCAAATAACGTTTTCGCTAATAACGGCATTTTTCTGGCACCAATTAGACGTTATTAGTGAGATCCTACTGTATTTGGCTTGTCACTCTTTGCAGAGTCACCCGTAGATAGAAGGAAAAAGAAAGAAAGAGGGAAAGAAGGATGTAAGAGAAAGGAAGGAAGGAAAGGGCAGCCACCCAAGAGCAGCACCACACTGAGTGAGTGGATGGTGAGCGCCCCCACCTACCACTTCATATCTGTATTATTTTTTCTACCATAAATATCGCTATACTGAGGCTGATCTCAATTTGACTAAGTGAACAAAAGCACAGAGTGGTACTTGTGATCAGGAAAAGCCTTACAGCATGAGATTTGTCCACTGTCAGCTAATTCTATTGTTATCATGGTTACCTTACACCTGGGAGGTGTTACCATGAGAGAGTGAAGTGTGGCTGCTACAAGCTGAGTAACTACCAAGATGACCATTCACTCCTGGGCAAAGACCTTAGTCATATATGTCAAGTCCAAGCAGAGATTCTCATACTTAAAAGTCTTCAAACAGATTGTTTACCTCTTTCCTTCAGTGTCCTTGGGGTTATGAGAAAAAGAGCAATAATGCTGACATACTTCAAGGATGTCCAGGCATCTAAAACCATGAGGCTAGTGTGGACTGGGAATATGTTTACTCTCTGAACAGCTACACAAAAACAATTCAAAGGTCTTAGACAAGCGACCTGTGCTTGCTCAGGGTTCAGTAAAACAGGGAAGGCTTGTGTGTCTGTGTAGAATTTAAACACTGGGCAGGCTTGTGTGTCTCTGGGGAATGTTAAGAGTTGTGAATGAAGAATGTAAAAAGGTATGGGCAGTTAATGTGTTTAACCACTAAGGTGGTACTTGCCCGGGTGACCAAAGTCACTCCCAGGTTCTCGGGCCCCAAGAGGGGCCGGGGGGTTTGCGGTGGTTTGGCCCCCATGCTGTCCTCCTCCTCTGCATTGACACCCTCTGGGGGGTGGACCCACGATGAAGACACCACCACTCAAGACTCAACTCCACCAAGACTCAACACCCTACGGTCACTTGCCCATACAACATTTGGACACAAAGAAACCACCACCACAGTATAAAAGCAATATACACATTCAGTGATGAATTATGCAAGCCTGCTTGTGTTTCCCTACAGACCATACAGAACAAGGCCCTAAAAATAATCACAGGCTGCACAGCTACTACACCTACAGACCACCTACACCAAGAAACCAAAGTCCTCAAAGTAAAAAATCATCTAGACATGACAGGCACACAAATTCTTGTTGCAGCCTCCACATACCCACACCATCCACTACACTACATAGCGGCACATCCACACACACCAAAGAATATAAAAAAAACACCCAGCACACAATCTTATACACAAATATTGTACTGTCATCTCTCCCCCCTTGCCCGCCTCAAACCAGCTTCCAGAAGCATATTCATACTCAAATCACTCGTCACTCCATTCAGTCACTCAAAGACAACACACAGCTGGATGCACGGTCTCCTGATATCCACCCTTCTGAATCCTACCTCCCTCATGAGGAAAGGGTCCACCTAGTCAAGCTGAGATGTGGGCATCATCCAGTCCTCTTGAATTATCAGAAGAGGCTGGATTACTCCATTGCTGATGCCTGTCCAGGATGCAACACAGCACCCCATACTATTAAGTACATTATGGAAGACTGCACTGCACAAAACTGCCTACACCAATAACACAACATACACTCCTTGAGAGTTCTGTGGGAAAGACTGGTCTCGGCCATGGCCTTCCTTAGGGACTCGGGGCTGTTCAGCCAGACTGCCTAGGGAACAACTACTACCCCAAGGGTCCCCATGACACATGTCTTGCTGGTGCACCCACAGTGATGTAAAGAAATACAGGTCAAAATGATCTGTACCCTTCTTTGAAATACAGTACTTATAGACTCCATGCAATCAGCATGACTGGATAAATGAGCAGTAGAGAGCTCTGAAGAGCACTCTCGTAAGTTACTGATTCGGTGTGTGGATGGACACAGGGCCCACCAAGACATAAGGTAAAGTGGTGGTGGGATGAGGATATAGAAATCACAGTTAAAGAGGAAAGATTTTCTGGGAACGGGAAAGGGGTGGTAACTAAGAGGAATACCTGACTGCTACATGTAGAGTAAGAAAGGAGATACAGTCAGCCCTCGGTATATGACAGTTTGGCATGCAATAAATCAAATGAATCATGAAACCCAGTTTTGTGATAACAATGGTGAAATTCACTACTATGATAACTGTGGTGGCCACTTACAACAATCCTATGTGTACAAGGCTGTCAGACGTTTGAGTCAAGAAGGCTGCCAAGTGTTTATGTTCACTGTGATCAACTCCCTTATGTGCCTGCAAGGTCACTGAAACACCACAGCTATCACCAAATAACAGTGCAAATGCATAATGAATAGTGTAGTGTGTAATACTGACTGGAGAGGGAACTTTTTGTGTGTGAAATACTGATACTTGTGACTTGGAAATCATGTCTGGCAAGGCTGCTACCCCAAGTGGAAATCGTGGTGCTATTGAGGGCACCAAAGGCAAGTCTTAAAAGATAATTATTTTTTTAGATTTTTACGTTGAGTGCCTTCTGACCCCTAACATATCCCCAGTGAACCCAAGTTGGCATGTCATATCAACTTCATTACGGTATACAATAACTTGTTACGCGATGAGTTTTCACTTGACATAACCCCATCACATACTGAGGCGAGACTGTGTATAGAGAAAAGTCTGAGTCCCAGCAATTTCTGCTAGATAACCTAAATAGTACTGAAGGGAGGAATGTGGTATTTAGGGTAGCAAGGTGGCTAAACACATGTTGAGAGAAAACCTGGGTATCGTGTGTGAAGAATGATGAAGGAAAGGTTGTGGATGATGCTGAGGATACTATGGAAACATGAAGACAGCACCACAACTAGTTGTTGAACGAAAAGTCTTACTGGAACAGGGAAGGTTTAAAGATGGCAGATCCAACGTTTGGCCCTTGGTGTGAGCATGGCAACTGGTAGAGTGCAGTTGGGAAAGCAGTGGGTGCGTATGGATTGACTTTTGAGATGCTGAAGGCTCCAGCGACAGAGAAGCAAGTTTGGTTACTGATTTGATAAAGTCTACTACCATATATATGAACGTGTTGTTCTAGATGACTGGCTGAAGAGTGTGACTCAAGGTGTATAAGGGTCCCTAGCATGAGGAAATTATAAAGGCATAAAGCATTTGGACCAGATAAGGAAGGTAATGGAGAGTCCTGGAAGGTATGAAAAGGGAATGTGAGTATTGATGAAATGCAGTTTGGGTTTAATCCAGCAAAGGGACCACTGATACCATACAGTATTCACTGTCCAACAGCTTACAGGATGGAAAAAGAGGTGTGGTTCATTTTTGCTAATCTGGAGAAGGCATTTGGCAGAGTTCCGAGGGAGGCGGCGAAGAGGACAATGGGAAAGATTGGGATTGAGAAATGGTTGGTTAGAGCGATTATGGCAATGTACAGGAGTGCTTGCACCCAGGAGAGAGTGAATGGAAGTTTGAGTAGGCTAATGAGTTTTCCATGAATGTTGGTATGCATCAGGGGTCAGTTTTAAGCTTCTTATTGTTTATCATGGTGCTTGATGCTCTCTCAAATGACTTCAGAACTGGACTCCCAAGGGAGGTGCTGTATACTGATGACTTGGTGTTGACCACAGGAATGAGAGGGTGGAGAATGAATGATTCAGGAAGTCAAGAATTGGAATGGTGTACAAAGGTTTGAGAGCAAATGCAGATAAAATGAATGTGATGATACCTAGGGCAGATGGCAATAATGTCAAAGCAGAGTGTTGCTATGTGCTGCTTGCCACAATGGTGTGGGTAATGGCTCCAGCTTGTGCAGTGTTTGTGATGGGTGGATGCATAAGAGATGTAGTGGTATTTGAGGTTGGCACCACTGCTGATTTTGTATGTGCCATGTGTAGAGGAAAGAATGCAGATGCAGAGAGATGGGGTAGGATTAATCTTGCCGTATGAGGTCTGCCCAAAAAGAAACTGAACTTTTTAAGTTGCACACCAACTAGCTGCTGTAGTGTGATTGTGATGGGAGCACTGTGCAGTGGCAACTCTGAGCTTTAATCAACCAGTAGCTGCATCACACCAAGTCATTTAGTCATCGAGGTACATGCGCTTGAGTGAAAATGTGTTTAGTGCACTTGGCGAATTTTCTTCTATCTCTTCTGTTGTCTGAAAATGATGGCTGTTCAGGGGGAGAGGAGTCCGCTGGGGCAAATCAGGAGAGTTGGGTGGCAGGGGAATGATAGTCATCTCATCTATCTATCTCTCTACTGCCAGACGCCTCAATCCCGCACGGGATGGCCACAAACAATTCGCCTCCATGTTGCTCTGTACCCCACCATTTCACTTCCCTGCTCCCAGCTCACACCCCCCTCTCTCATGCACCTCTCCACTCCATCCCTCCATCTCATCCTCGGCCTCCCTCTTCCTCTCACCCCCACTCACAAACACTCTCCTCATCAGTCTCTCACTCTCCATCCTCCCCACATGCCCAATCCACCTTAATGTGTTTCTCCTAATGCTTCCTATCATGTCCACATCCACACCACAATGCTCCTTCACTTCCTCATTTGTTAGTCTGTCTCTCCATGTGACTCCACATGCTCCTCTCAAATAACTCATTTCCACTGCTCTCACTCTTGACTTCTGTCCCTCCAACAGGGTCCAAGCTTCAATTCCATATGTTAGAGTTGGTATCACAATACTGTCAAGTAGCAACTTTTTCACTTCCATGCTCACTTCCCTGTTTCTTATCACTGCTTTCAAGGAACCAGAAACCTTCCTTCCCTGCTGCACCCTCTCAAGCACTTCACCCTCCAGACTTTCAACCTTACACATCACACTACCCAAATACTTAAATGCACTCACATTCTCCATATCCTCCCCATCCAATCTCGCTGTACATTCACTGACTTCACTTCTCTCGAAGACCATCACTTTACTCTTCCCTACATTCACCTTAGATTCCACTTCTTACACACTCTCCCAAACTCATCCACCAAGCCTTGCAGCTCCCCTTCGTCTTCACTCAACAACACAGTATCATCTGCAAACAAAAGTACAGGGAGTTTCCAAACACTGCCCTCTCTCACTAGAGCCACTCCAACATCCACTGCCCGACCTTGTATCTCTTTCATAATCCCATCCATATACAGATTGAACAGCTATGGAGACAAGAAACATCCTTGTTTCAATCCAACCTTCAAATGGAAAAATTCACTCAGTTTGCCATCCACACACACTGTGGCCTTAGCACCCTCATACATACTCTTTACTGCCTTCAACAACTTCCCATCTACTCCATATATTCTTAATACTTTCCACAATCCTTGTCTATATACCCTGTCATATGGTTTCTCCAAATCCATGAAGGCTGCATACAACTTCTTTCCCTTCTCTAGAAACTTTTCCACTAAAGATCTAAGAATGAATATCTGGTCTACACAACCTCTTCCCTTCCTTAAACCTCCCTGTTCTTCTCCAACTAATTCCTCCATTATTTCCCTAACTCTGTCAATCAGTATCCTACCATATACATTTCCTATTACACTAAGAAGGCAAATGTCCCTATGATTACCACACACTTCTTTTTTCCCCTTTTCCTTTGTACAGGGGAATAATTTTACCTGACTTCCAATCCTCCGGGACTCTATCTTCCTCCCAGGCCAATCTGCACACCTTCCACATCCATTCTATTACTATCTCTCCCCCATGCTTCTGCATTTCACCACACACTCCATCAATTCCTGGGGCTTTCCCCATTTTGACTTTCTTCATTGCTTCCACCACTTCCATCCTACTGATTTCCTCCTCTCTTCCCACAACCCTCCTCCTCCCAACCATTCCCCTGCCACTTATACTTGCATTACTTTCATTCTCTATGTTCAACAATTCATTAAAGTGTTCTCTCCATCTGTTCACTTTTTCTCCCTTCTCCACTAGTAATCTACCACTTTTACATTTCACACCCCAACTAACTTCACTGGCACCCTGTCTCGTGCCTTGACAAAAAGTTAGGGATAGGGAGTGACGCACAAGCAGGTGCACTATCATGGTGCACTCTCATCCATAGCTGTAAATTTTTTTTGTTATAAACAGATTTTAAAAACTTTGAAATACAGGATGTTAAAGCAATTGGGTGACAGTCAGATGATTGGGAATGGTTACCCTTCTTAAGGACAGACTGACTGAGAGCCAACTTCCATCAAGAAGGAAAGGTACAGTCGTCAGCAGAAGTTCGCTGCAAGGCTACTTGTATGGTGTGAGTCAGTTGGTCTGGCAATAGTGTATAGTGAACAGTTGCCACATATGCATTTAAATGCTGTTTATGACGCTTTTTGTATTATTTTTTATTATCAGTAGAATCGGCCTAGAAAATAATTTTGTATACAAATTATGTCCATAACATAAGAAAATGCAGAAGCCGTCAGAGCATCTTATAAAATAACGTGTGAGAATAATACTTTGATGTTTCAGAATAATCTAACTGCAACCTCCTTCCCCTTCTCTAATCTTCCTCCCTCCTGGTGTCCCTCCCACCCTCCCCTCCCCCTCTCCCTCTTACCCCCCTCTCTCTCTCTTTCTCTCTCTCTCTCTGCCGTGTTGCTATATGGATTTAGTTGCCTAGCCACTGATGAATTCAGTATGGCTGAACTGAAATAATAAAGCTATTCCACTTTATAATTATTCGTCCCCCTGCCCTCTCTACCTTTATTTACTCATACACAAAAATACTGTGTTTATTACACTGCATTTCTTTCTTGACCTTTTAACCCTTTCTTCATCACCATTTTTACCCTGTCTTCATCACCAATTGACCTCTCTGGCACACTCGTATTCTCACAGCACTATACCCATTTGGCTCACTATAAACCCACACATCATCAACAACTTATTAGCATTCCTTTCTCTTCTCGTCCCATTCAGTCCCACTCTGTCTCCATCCTCCTCTTTTCATTCATCTGGCTTTTATTTCTCCAACATTTGTCGCTCCCAACAATCATGCTAAACTGAAAGATGCAGGTATTCTTGTGTTGTAATACTGGAGTTATGCTTTAAGTGATTTTTGCCAGCCGATGGCAACTATCGGATTATGCCTAACAGACATCCTTGACCATTTGCCGAACTACTTTCCCAATTCTTTAGGAAAGTATTCTCAATCACTTGATGTGAATTAGGTTGTGGTATGGGGTAATTATTTTTCAGATATGACTGCAATATACAGTTGGTGCAGAAAGTATTGCCGTTTTTCGCCGACGTCATTCTTCTTTGCGTTAAGTGAAGTAGGGTCAATACTACCATCCCCTGTGATGCGAAATGAGCTGACGCTTTTTCAACGGGAGCTGGCAACCCTGCTTGATAGGTTTGGCACCACAGGAGCAGGCTCAGTAATGTTTGGGCAGCCACAGGAGGAGGATTGTCTCTGTGTGTGATGCACCACGAGGGCATGTTTTGACTCAAATAACACAGTTATTTGGTTACCTACCACATTCTCATCATGCCTAAAGTAACCACAAGCAAGGACAAATGTGTGGAAATGATTACTTTATACAAAGCTGGCCACAAACTCCCATTTATTGCAAATCAGATAGTGTTAGACTAAGGACAGTGCAGAGACTGGTGAAGCGGTTCAAGGAGAGTGGGGAGGCCATTCCTCCCACTCCACTTCCCAAGCCTGGGAGACCTCGTAAGACAACCTTCAGGACCCGTCAGCTGATCTCAAGGCAAGTTAGCAAGGATCCAAGGCTAACAGCANTTCGCGTTAAGTGAAGTAGGGTCAATACTACCCTCCCCTGTGATGCGAAATGAGCTGACGCTTTTTCAACGGGAGCTGGCAACCCTGCTTGATAGGTTTGGCACCACAGGAGCAGGCTCAGTAATGTTTGGGCAGCCACAGGAGGAGGATTGTCTCTGTGTGTGATGCACCACGAGGGCATGTTTTGACTCAAATAACACAGTTATTTGGTTACCTACCACATTCTCATCATGCCTAAAGTAACCACAAGCAAGGACAAACGTGTGGAAGTGATTACTTTATACAAAGCTGGCCACAAACTCCCATTTATTGCAAATCAGATGGTGTTAGACTGAGGACAGTGCAGAGACTGGTGAAGCGGTTCAAGGACAGTGGGGAGGCCATTCCTCCCACTCCACTTCCCAAGCCTGGGAGACCTCGTAAGACAACCTTCAGGACCCGTCAGCTGATCTCAAGGCAAGTTAGCAAGGATCCAAGGCTAACAGCACGGGATTTAAAAGAAAAGAACCCACAGTTGCTGGCAGATGTGTCTGTCAGAAGTGTGCAGCAGCTGTTGCATGACAATCTGGGCTACAGGAGTTTTTGTGCTCGTAAAAAACCACTGCTAACTGCACTTCAGAAGAAAAAGAGAGTAAATT
>JAGKTI010000418.1:0-11052 GCA_018397915.1 Birgus latro
CTGTTCACAATTATCACTCAATTTGTGTTGCTTTAAAAGCTAAAAAAAAATAACTCGTTCAGAATTGCAGTGCACAGATCATATTGAGGATAAATATCGCAGAAGGTAAACAAAATTTGGAACTGGGGTGAGGCAACCCCTTTGTTTACAGGATGATTGGGAGATTGGTACCATTATGTTACTCTTCATACATTTCACCCAGTTTGTTGCCACTTTAAAACTTAGAAAATATATATTGTCATTCAGAACTGTAATATGTACACAGACCATATTGAGGATGATTATAGCACAGTTTGACTCAAGATGATGATAGTTTTGGTGGTTGGCTACAGTATTCCCACCAGTCCAAATATTTTTCCACCTTGATGATTGTTATAGCAAAATATTGTATACTGGGAGTTATTATGGGGGTTCTTGTATTATCTTTGACCCAGTAAATGAATATTAATGTGTTATGTTTTTTTGCAACGTGTTTAGTATAGTTAGTTGTATTTTGAGTTGCTGAAGCAGAAGAGGCTAAGGGAGATAGATTTGTACCTCATTTTTCCTTCTTGTCATAAAAGGGTCAGGGTGAAATTTTGGAAATCTTATTTCACACATTTTACCACATACTGCATTAATGCCTCATGCTTTACCCGTTTTGAATATCTCTAGTGCTGTTTCTACTCTAGTCATACTGATCCCCTCCTCATATCTTGCCAACCCCATCCTCTTTTACTACTACTAATACTACTTTCACTCTCGACATTCAGTAACTCTACCTGTTCATTTCCCTTCACTTTTCCACCAGCATTCTGTTATTTGTTCCTCTCCTCTTTAGCATTATCTTATCCTCGTTGCACTGATGACATATAATGATTTTGTTCATGTTACCTTCAGACGATTTTATTCAGTTAAGGAGAAATGTATGAAACTGAGAGGTTTGTTACAGGCTTCAGTTACTCCTTCAGTATGTTCCTGTGCTGTGCTGTGCTGTGTGTGTGTGTGTGTGTGTGTGTGTGTGTGCGTGTGTGTGTGTGTGTTTGCAACAAGGAAATCACTCGAGTGTTCCCGTAGACCGTGACATGCAGCAATCAAATTTACAATCCATGTCCCTATTTTATCTGTAGTTGTGAACAGGCTGGGGTAAAGAGAACCTTGACCAAATATTTATGTTCCCAAAGAGTACTAGCTTTCCTTTGAATTCTTAAGCATTCCTTGAAGAAGGGAAATAGGGATAAAACAGTCATGTAGGAGAGAGAGATAGAGGGAGAGAGGTAGAGAGAACATCAGCAGGACGATGCACATTCCTTAAACAACATTCACCATTTTTAGACTTGTCCTAGTTCTCTTCCCCCCCCCACCCTCACCCCTCCCCATGTCTAGCCTACAAGTCCACAGCCCATCCCACCCACCCACCCACCCCCTCCCTCCACCCCATTCCTTGCCCTTCATACCCATTATCCCACTACCTCTTCCCCCACACTTGCTCATTAACCCCAAACATCAACCTTCTGCCCACACATCCACATTAGCTACTCCCGCCACATCACAACCACCTCACTATGCCTGCGACATCATCAACCACACTATCACCATACCATACCTACTGCACAACAACAACTCCTCCATCACCACACTACTCCTCCCACACTCCCACACTGCTTGTACACTACTACTACATTACAGTTATCACACCAACACTGCTCTATGCCTACCACACCACATACCACTACATCTTACACCAGCCACACCACACCACACCACCACCACCACCACCACATTATATCCACCATACCACATAACAGCACCATACACCACCCACCATACTGCACCACATAACACCACATCTTCCCAAAATCACACCACATCACCACCACACTACATCTTATGATCTTACTTGTACACACACCACACCACACCACCACCACAGCCTCCACACCACCACCACAACCACAGGCGCCACAAGCATTAAACACAGTGATGCGATACAAGATAGCTGGACACAGGAAAGGCCTCGAAGACAGTATCAAGGCCGACAACAAACGGAAAACAACAAAAACAACAACAACCACATGACTGACTGTAACAAGCACATGGACAGAAAAACAACAACAGGAGTATGAACAATGACAACAACAACAGTGTCAACAAAAACACACAAATGAAGACAACAAAAAAATAGGTACTAAATAGAGATGCCATGTAGTCGATGCGTAAGATACTGTGACAAAACAACTATTTCTCTCTCTCTCTCGGTCTGCCAACAAAACCTACTCGCACTTTTACTACTCTCACTAATTTCACACGTGACCACTTTCATTTTCTTGCCACGTTCTCTGACGACATTCTCTCTCTGTCGTAATCATAAATCATTCTCAGCAGTGTGCATATTTTTCCTCCCAGCAGATCCATCAGTCTTTATTATTTAATAATGAATATGTGTGTATGTACAGGCTTAAATGTATATATGTGTGTGTATCCATCCCTCCATCCATTCCTTCATCCATCCATCAGTCCGTCTGTATCTGTCAATATATATTTATCTGTCCTTCAGCCCCATCCATCCATCCATCCATTCATTCACTCATTCATCTGCGTCCATCTGTTCGTCCATCCATCCATCAGTCTATCCATACATCCATCCTATCCATCCATCCATCCATCACGTCAGACATCGGTGCAAGCCTTCCCTCTCAGATCACCACTACCTGGGAGTTGAAATTATCGGGGGAGAGAGCAAGGTATTTCCAGGTATGATGCTTTCGTGTACCTTGGTGGGGGAGAGAGAGAGAGAGAGAGAGAGAGAGAGTGTGTGTGTGAGTTAATAAATGCAATGTAACAAAAGGAATGAAAGTGTCTTGGCTTGTATGTATAGAGAGAGAGAGCAGTGAAAGTGAAAGTAGTTTTATTTTACGTTGTCTGAGAGAGAAAATATAGATAGATGAATGGATAAATAGGTTGACAAAGAGGGATTGCTAGATAAACGAGGTGGATGGCTAGATAAACAGATTGATAGTGTGTTCAGGGAGGAGTGAGTAAAAACGAATGAGGACAAATGAATATTAAATGTATATTAAATGTAAAAAGTGAAAGTGAATGCAGAGAGAGAGAGAGAGAGAGAGGAGTCCGGAACGTTGGCAGAAGGAAAGTAGGCAGGTAGGTCGGGACGGAGAGAGAGGAGGAAGTGTGTAAGGCAAGCGATGGGGCAGTGAAAGAGAGAGAGAAGGTCGGGAGGGGTGAGGGGCAGGGAGGGGTGAGGGGGAGGGGGGATGAGAGCGAGGACGGTGTAGGTGAGTGGGGGGGGGTGACCTACTAACACGCTGATCATGACCTACTAACACAGTGATCGTGACCTACTTACCGACTTATGCAACGAGGCGGAGGAAGACAGGGGGAGACACACACACACACGCACATACACAGGCGACTATGTGCACACTCGCTTACACATCCTTACACATTCACATATTTATCGGTATACATTCTCTCTCTCTCTCTCTCTCTCTCTCTCTCTCTCTCTCTCTCTCTCTCTCTCTCTCTAACCACGCACGCTGTTCCTTATTTACCAGTCATATTATCCTCTAATTTTGTTTTTCATATGACACATGCTATTTCTCTTATTATTTTGCAGTTTGGTTAAATTACTAGAGAGAAAGAGAGAGAATGTATGGTGTGTGTGTGTGTACATTACTAAATTAATACCCCCACTGTTAGTATATTGTTTTTGCCACCTCAAGGCTGCTCTGCTCTGATATTCTCACTACTGGGTTTTTCTTTCTTTTTTCTTTTTCTTTTTTGTCTTCCGGATCAGCTTCCTGCTTGAATATATTGTGTTACCGTTTCAATTTTCCTTTTATTCATAGGTGGTGATATCTGTAATATTTTTCTCACATCTTCTGCCTTCACTTTCATCCTCTCGTGATTCGTGGAAGTCTAGTGTTGTTTAAAGCTAACGAAAGAGAGAGAGAGTCACCAGTAACCCTGTCATTGCTTAGGACTACACTGTTATTCTTTTTAACCACACACGATTTTATTCATGTGAGTGAGTCATAGGAGCCTGAATATTTTAACTCCCCCCTCCCTTCCACCTTTACCCCCAATTTATTATACTTTTCACTGGGTTTTATTCTACTCGTACCTTTATCATCAGTATTCCCTTCCATTATCACCACTTCCCATACTTTCACCAGCATCACTGTCACTGCCTCATACGGTGCACTTCCATCTCTCGGCACTTCCTTCATCGCCACCACTACTGCTATAACTTTCACTGTCTCCACCATTGCCACATCTTTTCATACCACTATCATTTCATCCCATCACCATCACAACCATCACTGCCTTCTCCACATCTCTTCATACCACCCCCACCACCACCACCACCATATTCCAGCACCATTATCACCACCATCACCAACAGCAACCATCATCTTCATCATCATCATCATCATCATTACCTCTGCCACCACCATCCTACCCCCACCACCACTTTCAACCTCAGTACATGGAGAGCAATAGTTCCAAACAAATTCCATCTATTTTGCATTGTTATTATTATTATTATTATTATTATTATTATTATTATTATTATTATTATTATTATTATTATTTTAGTGTTGATTAATCCTGTATTGCCCCATCAGTAGCGTAGGGTCCCAGGGCTAGGTTAATCAGTCCAGATGATCTTGTTAATTTATCTTCCCATCCCTTAACCTCACTGTCGCTAGATACACTCACATCAATGTCGTCTGGAAAGGTAGCTCCCTCGTCCTCCCCTCTCACCCCTAACCCTTCACCCTGCCCCTTTCCTCACCCAGCCTGCCTTCCCCCTTCACCCTGCCGTCCCTCCCAGCTCCCTTCTTCTCCCCTCCCTCCTCACCCTTCATCCTGCTTCCTCATCCTTCACCCTTCCCCTTCACCCTTCATTCTGCCCACTCACACCTCACCCTGCCCCCTCACCCTTCACCCTGCCCCCTCACCCTTCACCCTGCCTCATCTCTCACCCCTTCCTCTCTCATCCATACCTTGCTTCCCCCTACCCACTCACATCTTTCTCGCCTCACCCTCACTCTGCCTCCCTCCCACTCCTCATCCCTTTCTCTCTCACCATCACCCTGCCTCTCTCCCTTACTCCTCGTCCCCCCTTCCTGCTTTTCTATCCTTGTCTTTAGCTGATAGAATAGTTTTGGTAGTTATAACCTGCCCTTTACCAAACAGCTTCCTTTGTACTCCCACCTTACCCCTCTCTCACCCTACCTCTCACCCTCTGACCTCTCATCCCTGCTCACCCCTCACCCCCTTCCCTCTCACCCTCACCCTGCTTCTCCCCCATACTCCCCGTCCCACCTCACTCCTCTTTCACCCTGCCACTTCTAACCCCTGACCCCTCATCCTTGCTCACTCGTCACCCACCTCTCAACCCCTTCCCCTCGCACCCTCACCTTGCTTCCCCCCCCTCACTCCTCTCACTCCCCCCCTGACCTCTCTTCTCCCCTCCCCTCCCCCCTTTGTGACCTCCAGCACCGCCACTGCTAATAAAACCACACACTCCGTCACGGCCAGCGTAAATGGAGACCCCTGTGTTTGATGCAGCACAGGACGATGGGTATAAAAGGTACAGAAACAGAGGTCAGCGGAAATATGACTGGGATGATACGGCCTGGATTGATGATGATGATGATGATAATAGTAATAATAATGATAATAAATAATAATAATAATAATAATAATAATAATAATAATAATGCGATACACCAAACAATAAAAACAATGTTACGATACGATGAAGTTTGAAAAAAATGAGTTTGACGATACTAGCAGAGGAAAAAAAAATACTAGTGCAATACGGAGAGAGAGAGAGAGGTCGTGTGGTAGGTGTGATAGGGTAGGTCTTGTGGTAGGAGGTGTGGTAGGGTAGGTCGTGTGGTAGGGTAGGTCGTGTGGTAGGAGGTGTGGTAGGGTAGGTCGTGTGGTAGGAGGTGTGGTAGGGTAGGCAGTGTGGTAGGAGAACTATAGTCTACCTACCACACGACCTTCACCCTTTGTGATGGGGTGGTGTTGTAGTGTGGTATGTGGTAGGTGACGTTAGTGGTTTGGTGTGGTAAGAAGGACATTAGTGGTTTGCTGTGGTAAGAAGGACATTGATGGTTTGGTTTGATGTGGTGTGGTGTGGTAGGAAGGACATTGGTGGTCTAGTTTGATGTGGTGTAGTGTGGTAGGAAGGACATTGATGGTTTGGTTTGATGTGGTGTGGTGTGCTAGGAAGGACATGAGTGGTTCGATTTGTTGTAGTGTGGTGTGGAACAGAAGGGACACAGTTGGTGGTGATGTGGTGTGGAAGGGGAGGACAGGGGACAGGGTGGTGTGATGTGGTGTGGCAAGTAAGGACATCCATGAAGTGTGTGGCGGCAGAGGACTGGTTGTGTGTGTGTGTGTGTGTGTGTGTGTGTGTGTGTGTGTGTGTTGGCAACGGAACGCCAAACATAAATATTAAGCAGGATCTTAAGGGACGTCGAGAGAGGAGCCCGACAGAGACGCATGATAGGGGGGCACCGGACCAAGGTTTTCAGACGGCACCGTAACAGACACTCACAAAACACTCACACCCCAAGGACTAAAGAAACCAGGGATGAGGATCGTATTCTGAGTGGCTCTGGAGATTCCTAACACATCTTTCATAGTGATTTATTCCTCGTATTCATTCCCAGTGCCCTGTTGTATAATATTGATAAGCTGTGTGGGTATGATAATGGAATAAATAACGTATAAGAGTATGTTATTGATGGAAAGTCTGCGGATATTAAAACGATAGAAAAAAATACAAGGGGATGTTAGGGAGTAATATGCAAAATAAATCGCTAGGGAAGAGGTGCTACGGAGCCACCCATGCCACTCGAAGCACGACCTTTAAACTTGAGTGTGAGTGCGACGTGTGGCAACTACTGCGACGATATCTGAGACGGGCTTTGAGAGGGACTTGTTGAGAGACGGGGTGCCGTGTGTGGGAGGCTGTGGGGTGGGTGGGTGGGGGGTGAGTGCAGTGGGGTGAGTGGGGAGGTGAGAGCGGTGGGGTGGGTGGGGATGAATGCAATGAGGTGAGTGGGGATTGAGTGTAGTGGGGTGGGAGGGAGGGTGGATGGGAGGAGTGCTGTGGGTGTGGGTGGGATGAATGGAGGGGGGGTGAGTTCAGTAGTGTGTGTGAGTGTGGAGTAGTAATGCAGTGGGTTGGGTGGGTGGTGGGGGTGAGTGCAGTGGGGTGGGGGGGTGTGGGGGGGGGGGGGGTGGGGGGGGGCGGGGGGGGCGGGGGGAGTAGGGTACACCGAGAATGAGAGACAAGGTGCATAGATTTGGGTGAGGGAGGGGGATAGGAGATATTGCATGGGTTATTGAAAGAACAGTAAACACACAAGGAATATAAAACTACAGAGACAAGAGTGAAAGGGCTGCAGTGGGGAGAAGGAAGGAGTTGTTGAGGAAAAAGAAAGATGTAACTGAATGAAGACAAGTGTAAGACGGAAAATTGAATCAAAATGGGGATTGATAAGGGAGGAAGTAAATGGGGAAAGGAAGAGTATTAAGGGGAAGGGAAAGAGGAGTAATAGAGATAAAGGAAGGAGGAGGCGATGGAGTCATGGAGGTAGAGAAAGGGAAAGTACTTTTACGGACTTGGCACAAGGAAAAGAAAGACCGGATGACGCACACTGGAAGGGGGGAGGGGGACGAAAAAAAAACATGAAACAGAGAAATGCGTGATGGAGAGAGTGAAAGAGAGTGGAGAGGGGAGGGGAGGAGGAGAAAAGAAAAAGAACAATGCATGAGGGAGGGGGGGGGGGGAGGTGAAGTGGTACCCCCGCGTGCTGTGACCTTTCCCGTGACCTCAGCCTGCGTATAGTGTGGCCAAGAGGGGGGAAGGTCACTGGGGAAGCCTTACGACCTTGGCTTCCTCTAACCCTCTTCTCCTCGCTCAATTGCCGCTTGTTACAATTCACTTAGTGTCCCCTCTCTTTACAACCTTCCCTTTGCTTTCTCTATCTCTTCCTCTCCTTATATTTTTATCTATCTGTGTCTTCATCCATCTATCTATCTATCTATTTATCTCTCCCCACAGCATTAAAATTAAGGACCTGGATATAACACCAGTCTCCACGGATCGTATTAAAATAATTGGACTTAGCCAGAATTAATTACAAGCCAGAGCGACCCTTGAGTAGCAGATAAGAGTAAATACATATACATCTTCCTCTTTCTTCTGCTTCCTTTTCCTCTTTCTCCTGCTTCCTCTTCCTCTCCTCACTCACGCCTTGGCCTCATCTCTCGTTCTCGTGGTGGTTCCTGTCAGATCAGTTGGTGTGGTGAGGCAGGGAGAGTGGTGACATAGGGTGGGTGGTGATGATGGGAGAGTGGTGAGGTAGGGAAAGTGAGGAAGTAGGGAGAGTGAGGCAGGAAGGGTGGTGAGAAGGAAGGGAGGTGAGGCAGGGAGGGTGGTGAGATAGCAAGGGGGGGGGGGGGGAAGAAGGGTGGTGACATAGGGAGAGGGGAGGTAGGTAGGAAGGGTGGTGAGGCAGGAAAGGTCTTGAGGGGGAAAGGTGGTGAGGCAAGAAGGGTGTTGAGGAGGAAGGGAGGTTGGACAAGGAGAGTGGTGAAACAGAGTGAGGCAGGGAGAGTGGTGATACAGAGTGAGGCAGGAAGGATGGTGAGGCAGGGTAAAATAGGAAGGTCAGTGAGGCAGGGAGGTGGTGAGGCAGGGTATTGAGATGTGTGTGGAAATGTGTGGCAATGTATTAGTATATATTTTAACAAACCCTTCAACCAAAGGACGTCCGGGAGGAAGGGTTTATTCCTGCTAGTACCAGACGATTTTTTTTTAGTCCGGAAAGTCTCTCATGCAGAATAAAATCGTCAGGACGCAGCGAGAAAAAACTAAATTAATACGTTTAGTGAAGAGGTCGAGAGTGCAAATGGAAATATGAGAAGGGGTTGAATGAGATGACGTGTTTAAGTGGGGAGGAGGAGGGAGCGGAAGGAGGAGGAGGAGGAGGGAAGGGAGCGGAAGGAGATGGGGGAGGAGGAGGGAAGGGAGCGGAAGGAGAAGGGGGAGGAGGAGGGAAGGGAGCGGAAGGAGAAGGGAGAAGAGGAGGTGGGAGGGAGAAGGGATCTGGGTCGAGTGAGTGGGTCAAGTTCACTAGGTTACAGGAATGGATACTCTCTTTAGATCTTTTCCTCCACCCTTTCCCCTTTTCTCATCCTTCAGTCCTACTTTCTCATTATCTTTTCCTCCACCCTTTCTCCTTTAAATATTCTGATTCTGTCTCTTCCTTCACTCTTACTTTCTCTCTTTTCCTCCACCCTTTCTCCTTTTCCAGTCTTCACTCTTACTTTCTCTTTTCCTTCACACTTTCTCCTTTTCCCAGCCTTCACTCTCTCTCTCTCTCTCTCTCTCTCTCTCTCTCTCTCTCTCTCTCTCTCTCTCTCTCTCTCTCTCTCTTTCCTGCCCTCACCCATACCCTCAATCTTTTCCTTCACTCTCTCCTTTTCCCACCCTTCACTCTTGCTTTCTCTCTTTTCCTTCACACTTTCTCCTTGTTCCCCCTTTCACTCTTAACGTTCTTTTCCATAAACGTTTCTCTTTGTCACTTTTACATTAATTTCGTTGATCCTTCCCGTTCCCACCCTTCCCTCCTCTCCACTTATAAGCAACATTTTTTTTTTTTTAAAGAAGGAACCGAAGGCCAGAAACCCGCAAGAGTGTTCCTTCCAAGTATAAATAAAAGCAAAATAACCTGCTATATTCTCTCCACTTAACCCTCTCATGCTCGAAACAACTCTTTTATTCACCTCTAAAACCAGGTAATTTAATTAAGGTGAAGGTGAGTCATAGGAGCCTGAGGAAGTTGGGAAGGTAGATATTAGCCCGTTTTCTCGTTGCCTCTCAAGGAGGCTCCGTAACACCTCTTCCTCAGCGATTTATTTTTTGGATCCGGTTGGTTAATATAATTTTGTACGATATCTGTGCAGTGTATGGCGATATCGGAAGGAATGATACAGAAGAGGACTGTAAGGTGCAATAAAAACAAATGAATCGCTTAGGGGAAGGTGTTAGGGAGCTTCCTCATCCTACGAGAGTACCAAGCCAGTTCTGCTTTTAATCAGCTTTGAGTTAGTTATTTAAATTGTGAGAGGGGTAAGCAGCCCCCCTTGTACCTCTTCCTTATTATTTCTTGTGTTCACAGTTCATTGTTGTTCCCTGATGCTTTCTCGTGATGTCGATATATTGAGAGAGACAGACAGACAGACAGAAGTTGATAGCAGCCTGTGGTTCACTTAGGTGCCCATCAGGTATTTGTTGATTTCCCTCTGTGACAAAGAGGATTACACTGAAATGACCACTTAAGTGACTGGTTAGTAAACATTGATCCATAGTTACAGTGATTAAGGGTTTGTGTGAAATGACCTCTTAACATTGTACCATAGTTACAGTGATTAAGGGTTTGTGTGAAATGACCTCTTAAGTGGCAAGTTAGTAAAAATTTTAGCTACAGTTGTTAAGGAAAGGCAACTATAGCTTCGATAGAGGAAGTACTGCAGTAACAGGAACTTCGATGGGGGTTGTACTTGTGAGAGGGCCTTCCGCCAGTAGTGTCTAGGAGTGTGTTTACGCATTCTAGTCGATTAAAGAAGCTCCCTAACACCTCTTCCTAAGCGATTTGTTTCGCTTGTGACACCGTACTACCCTCTTCCGTGTCATTGAATCCATTCTAACATCACCATACTGATCATGAGTAACGTACAAAATCATACTAGCCAGCTGTATATAAAAAAATAGATAAATAAATAAATAGGTAAGGAAGAGGTGTTAGGGAGCTGCCTTAACGGAGACGAGAAGTGAGATGGGGGGGGGAAAGCTGAACATGCCTCCAGATTTTGATGATAAATTCTGAAACATGTAATTATGGCTGAATTTCGTTTGTTTGATTTTTGTTTACTTTAGCAGTCTGTAATATGGAATGCTTGTTAATGACATCTGTTACGCAATTTTATTTATCCATAAAAAATTAGGGCCTTGCTTTAAAC
>JAGKTI010000418.1:49254-82139 GCA_018397915.1 Birgus latro
GATTACATAGGATATCTCGTCCTGACTTCTCTACGGGGGATTCATCCCCCCACCCCCCACCGCTTCTCGTTCCTCAGGATGTGCGCCTGTGTCAACAGTGGTTGGCAGCTTTTGTGCCATTCCACTGTGGTGTGTCTGCTTGCAGGCTGGATCCCAGCACACTCCACTGTCAGTTTCTTTTTATAATAATTATAAAAAAAAATATGAATTATTCATATCCTGCTTGCTTCATGCTTACTCTCCTCCGGTATATCCACTTTGGGAGTGTAGTTTTCCATGACGTGGGTGGGACATGCCACGTGTGAGACGTCCTTCGTGGTTGTCATATGATAATGAATGAGACACACCATACCGATACGGACGAAGGTGCTGTGTTAGCTGCAGTCTCGCACTGCTCTCATTTTCTTTTGTAATGGCGGCGGCTTTTGTGTTTCCTTACAGTAGTGGGCGGGCAACTTGTGCAGACTACCGAGATGTGTCCTTCCCTCCTTGAATACTGTGCACCTTGTAATGTTAATACTTATTTGGTTTGCACGGTCCCTTTCTTGTGTCCAGTGTGGCAGCGTCGGCTTTCCACAAGGCAGATTTAACTTCCGATTACAGCAGTTTATTTTAGGGATATGAACCAGGTGAAGTCTTGAACACAACACACCTTTTGCTAGAGTAGTATGTCCATCTTGGTTATGGCGGAGGTGGGGTGAAATAAGGTTCGTATTTAGTTTGCTCATTACACCCTCATAATTATCGTGTATGTTTCCGGTGCGAATTTTCTCGACATCAAGCAGACAAAGGATACAGAGTGGTTTGTAAATATCTGCGCACCATTAACTCACGTGGCAGGATCTTAGATGCAGGTTGAAGAAAGTGCAATTGAGGGGAGTAATACCGGTGCACTCTTTAGTCGAACAGTTATGAAACGTTTATGTAATATTCTGGAAAGCCTGATGGGTTCCAAACATCGCGGGACTTGTTTCCGAAAGTTATTGTTCACCGTCTCGTAATTTATCGGAATGAAGGGTATCATTATTCATGTATGCAGCTGTATCATGCATTGTATCTGTATAATGCAAGACCTTACCACCTAAACGTTACCTCATTTGGAATAACATAATGTGAATGTGTATTGTGTTATTCATCATCACCACCACCACCACCTTGACGTTTGTCACCTAAGAATGGGGCGAGGTAGGGTCTGGAAAACAAGGAAAATGAAAGCACAAATGAAGAACTATTAGTAGCATGCCAGAAAAAAAAAACATAGACGGTTTAACACCCCTTGATTTTTTTTTTTGTTTTTTTGACGGAACAATCTTGCGAACATCTGGCCTTTGGCTCCTTCTGCCTTGAAAAAAATAAAATAAAATCCAGGTTCCCAAATCCAGGCTCCATCTCTTGGGCCTAACCACCAGCACGTGTATTATTATTATTATTATTATTATTATTATTATTATTATACATTTGAAGGAGCGTTGTGGTGTGGTTGAGGACGTGATGGGAAGCGTTAGGAGAAACACGTTAAGGTGGTTTGGGCATGTGGAGAGGATGGAGAGTGAAAGACTGACGAGGAGAGTGTATGTGAGTGAGGTGGAGGGGGCGAGAGGGAGGGGGAGGCCGAGGATGAGATGGAGGGATAGAGTGGAGAGGTACATGAGAGAGGGGGGTGTGAGTTGGGAGCGTGGTAGTGAAATGGCAGGGGACAGTGACATGGAGGCGATTTGTTTGTGGCCACCCCGTGCGGGATTGAGGCGTCTGGCAATAGATAGATAGAGATAGATTATACATTTGCCAGATAATCAGTCTGTTTGTTCATAACAGACATCCTACCCGCCGTTACTCCTTGTTAGTGCTGTACTGGTGAAAACGAAGGTAGAGTGTGAAAGGAAGAATTTGATACTATGGAACATAATCTAGATGTCATTGTAGGCTTCTTTGCACCTCTTCCGTGGCGATTTATTTTGCATATTGCACTTTAGCATTTAACATTGTGTTATTTATACCTTTTCAGTGCCGACACAGTTTGTATCACTGAGATAAAAGAGGATGTTGAGGTGCAATGTGCAGAATAAATCGCTAAAGAAGAGATGTTACGTTATCTCCAAAGTCACCTAGAATAGGACGCAATTATATTAACTTGTATTCGTGGATGTAATAGGATTTGAAAAGCGGAGTTTTTTTTTTTTTTACTATGGTAATATAATACTTTTAAATCTATTCTTTCTTGAGTTTATTTAGCTTCAAAAGTACCTCTTATAAAGGGATTCAAGAAGGCAGTACCCAACCCTTCCAGTTGAAAATCTTTCTTAAGTTAAAATCATCTGAGAGGGGGGAGGGGAAGGAGGGTGAACCCTTTCAATCCAGTGTTGTAGTTTTCTTTTAATCTTGTTGTTTCCTTCTCCAGAAAATTTTATTCACATTACGATACACTTCTCAAGCTAGAGGCATTACACATAGCCTTCCTTAACACATACATTAGTAGAGCTTAGTCAGAATTATTCTTGATAGTCTGTACATTAGCTAGAATGAAATAAACAGTATGTCATTGGAGTGAGCTGGTTAATATGCTCTGGCACTGAATCACCCCGCCCCTGATATGGTAACCTCGCACTGAATGAGAAATAACCAGTGCAGAAAAGATTAGCGTGACAGCACAAACAATAATTAAGAAGCGCACTTCCATCATCCACCTAATGTTGACGTTATGTTGTTAATGTTAACCGAAGATGTTATAAAATGGGTTAAATGGGGATATGTTACTGGAGGTCCCAAGGTTGGTCTCTGGGGGATACTTTTACCTTACCTAAAGTCCAGAAGCAACCAAAATAAAGTCCATAATCACATAAAACACCACTTACTGCCACTGGTAACCATTGTAGAATTTAATTAGTCGTAAAGCGTAATGAAAAAATATTATTAGTCATAAAGTTCAATGGAAAAATAATATCACTTGTAAAGCATAATGAAAAAACATCATCAGTCATAATGCATAATGAAAAAATAGTATCGGTTGTAAAGCATAATGAAAAAATTGTATCATTGTAAAGCATAAGGAAAAAGACACTTACAGTCATGCACTCTTGGTAATGTAATGATAAAGACTTACCAAGTTAAGCATAAATCTCAGTGTCTTATTACTCACTTATTTATTTCACTCAGCAACTCAAGAAAACATATATAATTTTGATTCTGAGGGACAATGTAAACTAAAATATTGTAAGCAGGAACAGAAAGCACAGACTAAGGCAGATTCATTAACCACATCAGCTTGAGGGTGTGATTTTGACTGAGTTCTTGCCACTGTCAGACAAGTGTTACTCAGCTTAGGAGAGCATCATAGAATTGAAGGGGTTAGTGAGGCCAAATATAAGTTCTCCAGTCTGAAAAGTGTCTTGTGAGTTGAATAAATTGTCACGAAGATACAAAATTACATATAAAAATCACCCAAGAGAATTGCTGAGGCTAAGGAACAACCTATCACTTGAATTGCACGTATATTTAGATTAAAGAAGCCCATTCATTTGAGTGCACAGTTGCATTGGGCTGGCATAATGATCATTAAACAAATTGGTCAGATGGCATAACCATCATTCAATACATGAAGAATAGCAGTAAAAATGGCTAATTATTTTGTTGGTCTGATTTAATTCCTCATCAGATTTGCCTTTTGGACAGTTGACAATTTTGAGTCTATTCAGTTACTTCACATCCATTGCATCCTAGTCAGGTCTTTTGTTTAATCTGCTTAAGCCACTTCATGTGCTGTTACATCCATCCAGACTTAGGTCAGTTGAGGTCCATTTTGGTCATTCCACTGAATCTGGCCAGGTTAGATCATTTGAGGTCCATTCAGGTCAGCCCAAGACCAGTTAGAGCACTTGGTGTGTTACAGTCGATCACATCCATTTTGGCCCAGTCTGATCAATATAGGTCAGCTAAAGTTATTCAGGGCCAGTTAGGTTCATTCAGATCCAGTTAGGTCCAGCAAAGTTCATCATTGCCATTTAAGATCTATTGAGGCCCTTCTTATGCATTTTGATTTAGTCACTTTAGTCAGGCCATTTCAAACCTATCATATCTAACAGGGCCCAGAGAGATCAGATCAGATCTGTGCAGCTCTTCAGCTTGGGTATATCTTTTGTTTGGCCAGATGATTTCATTCAGTCTCTATAAGACATCCTTGGCCTTACAGGGATTAGAAGCAGTATCAGTAACTCCTTACATTTGAGTCTGACTTTAGTAATATCGGGGCTAGTGGTGGATGATTTATTTCTGGAGGCAGGATGCTTGACTACTGTAAATCATAGCAACTTTAGTGACACATACACAAATACACACCACACCACACCTCACCACACCAAAGGCATTAATTAAAGGGCCCTGAAACTCAAGCATCCAGAACATTTTTTCTTACTTAATTCTGCCAAATGCTATACGGTTTTATTCAGTTTTGAAATTCAAGGAAGTCTTTGGGTCGTTGGATAAGTCAGGTCAGATCCATTTTTAGCAGTATAGTTTGAATTTAGTTCATTTAGGTATATTTTAATGATCCATTCACATTACTTTAGATCTATTCAAGTTCAGGTACATTCATTCGGGTCAGCTTCAGTCTGTCCCAGTCATTTGAGTTCATTTCAGCCTTGTCCAGACCCAGGGCAGAGCAGTTCAGGTAGGCTTCAGTCAGTATAGGTCATTTTAGGTCATTGAGATTCATTCAGGTTCATACATTGCTGATGGATTTGGATCGTACTATAAAAGGTATGTGCCAAAAACCATCCCAGTTTGTAGGACTGTCATTGAGGTAGACATTTATATAAAAAATAAAAAAAAATGTAATGCATGTAACTGTAAAAGTAAGGCCATGGACACAATGGCAGTACAGTAGTTAGGTGTGAACAGGAGGTTTGCAGCTCTATGACCCATAGAAGTGGGCATACTGGAAAATGGAAATGGGGGGTTGCAGGAGAGAATGCAGGCTAAAAAGGGTCCATGTGAGAAGAGCTGATACTGTATTTAACTTTTCTCCCATTAGGCTGTGTGGGGAGTGATATAAAGGGAATATTGAGCAGCTCATAGTTAATGTTTCACTCACAGCTCTATCTTTGGGATATATCCCACATCAAACACAGTAAGAAAGAGCATTTATTGAACTGCACTAGAAGAGGTCTGAAGAAAACAATAAAAACTTCATCCACAGTATTAACTTGCACCAGTCCACCCTTGTTTCAGTGTTTACTTTCACAAGTCCACCCTTGTTTCCACTCACTCACCCTCACCTGCTCCCTGTGTGGCCACAGCCTAGTTCACCATTGCAATGAGCTTTATGTATGGGTTATTATGCTTTGCGTGCTATATGCATAATTACAGCTTGATTAGTTGTGTCGATACTGAGAAACTGAATATTTTATGTGCAGTGAGAAATCAGTCATTTGGGTAGAGAAAAGTGTTTATGATGGGCTGGAACGGTGGTAAGTGGTGGGGCAGATTGAAACAAGAAAACCATATTTAAAAAATGCATTAGAGAGGCAGTGTTTGTAGTGGGAAGGACATTTCTCATTGAATCTCAGTGTAATAAAATAAGGAAGGGTTGACAGAGATGAGTGAGTGGGATGGTGTTTGATGATAGGGCAGGACTGGAGTTGTATTTGTAGTGAGGATGGACATTGTAGTTTTGATACAGTAGGTGCAGGGAAATTCTGAATCAAGGTTCTCCCTAACAACAAGAATATTACACTTTTTTTGTGTGTGTAAAATTTGTATATCAATCATAATTCCCTGGAATCATTTTTGGGAGAATGATTCACACACCAGTCTCACCACTCCCTAGCAAATGAAGAAATGGAAAATATGTATCTGAGAAGACTGAAACATCTGATCGTTCGTTTCGTTTCGTTTTTGAAGGCTCCAACATGCTTGCATGTGTCGGCCTTGGTCACCTAATGGCGGCTCTCCACGCTGCTCGATCTCTGGCAGCCTCCCTATTCAGTCCCTTAACCCTTAAGTCACATTTAATGACCTCGTCCCATGTCTTTCTCGGTCTACCCCTCCCAACCCCTCCCCCAATATTAACACTTCTCACCCTCTGTACCCAATTATCATCCCTCATCCTCTCCACATGTCCAAACCACCTCAGCCTACCTCTCCTCATCACAACACCAATACACTCCAGTCCCATCCTACCTCTCAACTCTTCTATCGTAAACCCAGCCCCCCCAGGCCTTGCACGCAGGGACGCACTGCACATCCACCTAATCATTGTCATTTCTGTACGTTTAAACCTGCGAATATCCTCTTCCTTTACTGCCCAGGTCTCACTACCATACAGCATCACACTCCTAACACATGCTGCATACAAAGACCCCTTAGCACGTAAGGAGAGTCCTCTCAATGTCAGGAGAGGCAACAGCTCCCTGAACTTCTTCCAACCACTTCTCACTCTAGCAACCGAGCTAACTCCAGCCCCACCTCCGGCACATAACATGTCTCCCAAATAACAAAACTCCTCCACACACTCAAGAGACTCACCTGCAAGTTCAACCCTCTCACACCTAACAATCTCCACCTGCTCTCCCCGACACACCGCACACATGAAATCAGCATTATCTCGCAGTCTACCTCTAATACCACTACATCTCTTGTGCACCCACTTATCACAAACACTGCACAAGATGGAATTACTTCCCACACCCATGTGGCAAACTGCACATGGCCACTCTCCCTCTCCTCTGATTGTACTGCCACCAACCCTAGATATCATCACTTTTGTTTTATCTGCATTTACCCTTAAGCCCTTGTACCCCATACCATCTCTCCACTTCTTAAATCTTTCCTCAGCCTCCCCTTCATTCTCAGCAATCAACACCAAATCGTCAGCATACAACATCTCCCATGGGAGTCCCTCTCTGAGGTCACGTGAGAGGGCTTCAAGCACCATGATAAACAACAAGGGACTCAAAACTGACCCCTGATGCACACCAACATTCACGGGAAACTCATCACTCAAAGCTCCATTCACCCTTACCTGAGTGTGAGCACCCACGTACATGGCCATAACCACCCTAACCAGCCACTCTTCCAACCCTAGCTTTCTCATTGCCCACTTCACCACCTCTCTAGGGACTCTGTCAAAGGCCTTTTCCAAATCAACAAAAACAAAATACAATTCCCTTTTCTTGCCAATATATTTTTCCTGAAGCTGTCGAACAATGAATATGGCATCAGTGGTCCCCCTGCCTGGCATAAACCCAAACTGCATCTCATTGATATTCACTCTTTCTCTAATCATGCCTTCTAGAACTCTCTCCATTACTTTCATTATCTGATCTAAGAGCTTTATACCTCTGTAATTTCCCCTTTCCAGGGCATCACCCTTCCCTTTGTACACATTTACAATTACACTCTTCAGCCAATCATCTGGGACCACACACTCATATATAATCATATTTATCAGGTCAGTGACTAACCTCACCCCAGTATCTCCTGAGGCCTTCAACATTTCAGCAGTCAACCCAGACACACCTGCCGCCTTCCCCACCCGCATCCTGCCTATTGCCTCACTCACAGTAGCAGCGTCAATCAAAGGCCAAGGGCCAAACACTGGATCAGCTAGCTCCAAACCTTCCCTATCCCAATCAAACTCCTCATTCAACAACCGGCTATAATGCTCTCTCCATGCATCTTTAATATCCTCACTGTTAACCACTACCCTTCCTTCATCATTCTTCACACACTGCTCGCCTACAATGTCACTCTTCAGATTCTTAATCCATTCAGTGGGTGACCTATTATTGTATGCAGAAACCCTTCTCATGAATATCAGGACAGAAAGGTAGAAGCCACAGACTGTATATCGGCCAAGACTGCTAAGCTTGGACTAGAGAAAGAGAGTACCAATATATAAATAACAAACTAGAATACAAAGTGCAGAAGTCATGAAACCCTATGCAAAAAAATAATCAATCCTAGCCATAAATCATAACTGCTGCCCTTGTTTTGGGTGATGCCCTCCTTAAGCTGATGCCACAACACCAGTTCCTTTTAAGTGGACTGTTTAAATCTCAGGAGGTGGCCTAGAGTTTAGGGCTGTGTTCAAAACCCTGGGTGAGAAGAGATTAAAGTCAGATGGTTCATTACCTTAAAGAGCAACTACACCATATAATAGTGGGTGTAAGAGGATGACCACCAAAAAAGGACTATGATGACAGGGCAAGGAACACCATAAAAAATTACTGGTCTGTAAATGTAAGTACTGGAAAATATAATTGAACGATAAGTGTAACGAAAAATTGTATTAGTATCCTGGTGCAGTGGTATCATCATGAAATTACACGGCATAAGACCTTTATTGATGTACAGGTTTAGGTTAAACAGTTACAGAATTTAGAGTAATTTTTGGACATGGTAAAACATCAAGTAGAATCCATGGACTTTGTGTATCACAGTGGTGAGACTTATTTGGAAACAGTACAATATATTCTCTGAAAATGAAGGTGTGAGGAGTTCACATTTGTTAAATAAAAATGAACAGGGGGAGAAAGGCAAACTGTTACTTTCACAGCCATTAATAGAATTGATCCTTGTGCTTATACAGTTTTTTTGTGTTTACCTTGTTGCAAGGACCAGGAATTTACTGACATCCACATGAAAGGTTTATATAAGAGTAACATGAATGCATATTGTACCATGTACTCATGAGCTTCCAGGTGCAGTATAACAGTGTAAAAATTTACATGTAAATTCACCCAGTGAAATACAGTACTTTTGAAAGATTATAGATTTTTTTTGTTTTTGTTTTTAAGATGGTAGGTTATACTGCATGATTCATTAACAGTTCATTAACTAAAATTGTTTACAGTGAATGTTAGAAGTCTGTTAGTTCGTGGTCATTCCAGAAACTCCAGAATTTTTTTGTCATCTTTAACACTTACCACAGGGCTACCTAGGACTACTGAGGATCACTCTTCAGATTCTTAATCCATTCAGTGGGTGACCCATTATTGTATGCAGAAACCCTTCTCATGAATATCAGGACAGAAAGGTAGAAGCCACAGACTGTATATCGGCCAAGACTGCTAAGCTTGGACTAGAGAAAGAGAGTACCAATTCGTGTCCTGATGCTGCAGCAGAGGGGCACAATGCAGTGCTTTTGCAGGAGATGGACAATGAGGACTGAGACACCAAAAGGGAGAATCCTCACAACATTCAAAGAAGCTCTGCAAATGGAAAGAAATGCTATGGAGTCTGTGGAAGGAGGGGAAGGGGCATAGAGCCAGAAACAGTTTACAGTATACTGTTTCAAGATGAAATGAAACGTATTCTCTCCTGAAAGGATTATAAAGGATTACCTTCAAATGCATTTAAGAGATGAGTAAGGCAATTAAAGGCCTCCAAGACAATATAAAACCACTTGTAGCTCCCAGGGAAGGGCAAGACAGCAAGAACCTGTGCCTGGATTAACCACAGAGTAATAGTCTAACAAAATGAATAGTGGCAAAAAAAAAAAAAGCCAGAGCAAATCTAACACAGTAGATCCTCATGAGGAGTTACCTTTTGGGGTTACTTTTCACCCTCCTCTTGCTCCTTTAAGGGCATCTTGGAAGAAAAAATATCAAGCTGCTTATGGCACCTCACATATATTAGAAGTGGTAACTGAAGGAACCGTACGCAGACTCATATAGCTGAAGAGTGGGTGTAGTGCTACTTGTTTCCAGTTGTAATGTCTCCTGAGACATGATAACCTTCTTCATTAGTCATTGATGACACATTGCCTCTTGAAGAGATCACATAGGGTGGGGGCTTGTGCAGTGACCACTTGCTGCCAGATTTTTCCATGGCCCAGCTTGTTCATGTCACTTAATTATTCTGTATATGTTTTATTTATTTCTTTTTATTTGTGAATTCTATTTCGCAGCTCAGTACAGAACTGTTCAGCGTATTTGTATATATCATGGTTATTGTTTTCTAGTTTTGAACATATTTCATTATTCACTGCTTTTTAGACTTGTATGTTACGGAGCCAATGCCAGTGGTTAGAGCATCGTTGACACACTCCGTTCTATACTCTTTTTGCTTTTTCAGCATATACAACTTCATTCCTATACACAATCACTTCATATCAGGTTTACACATACACATCAAATCCTACGCTCCAAAAATTTTCCACAATTCTACTCGTGCACAAAGCACTTGATGCAGAGAGGTCACTTCTCCAGTGATAGCTGCTGATATTCCTCTGCCTCACAAATCAGTTGCCCTTCAGGGTTTGTAAAACAAAGCTTCAACATGTACAATATAGTAGAACTGCCAGCTTAAGTCATGTGTGTATTGTACAACCCAGCCGGTACAGTACAATGCCCTTCTTTGTCGAGTGCTGCTTTTTCTCATTTTATTCATTGCTTAGTCCTACCTTGTTAGCTTAGTTTTGGTTGATTTTTTGGGGCCACCATACTTTGCTGTTAGTCATACTGTGTTGGGCAGTGGCCGCAGTTTTATTGTCATGTGGTACTCCTGGCTCAGCTCCTTTATTTCCTGCATTTGTTGTTCTCAAACTTTATTTTTCATGGCATGCTTAGCCAGATTAGGTACCTTCAGGTGTCCAGTATAGCAGGTTTTAGATAGACAGCTAGCCAGGCAAACTTCCCATGTTACACACTCTCAACATCAGTAATCATTTAGGATGCTTGTAACAGCTTTTAGCTAGAGTGTCTCAGGTCAGCATTGTTGCTAAGGGGTGCAAAACTGACCAGCATAATTTAAAAAATTTTGTCAGCAGACCTGCATTAAGTGGCCAAGTTGAAGTGCCCTCTTGTGCGTTAGTGTACAGTAGTTTGATTGTGTATCCCCTCCAATCTGAATTTTTATTGATTTTGATGACCCTGTAAATTTATACATGTAGTATATGTGCACAGAGTGCTTTGATTTTTATTAACCTCTTTGCTATGAGTTTAACCCCTTAATTTCTTTGCCACGAGCTTATCTTCCCACCAGTACCATATCCGAGTAGTGGTAGGAGGAGCTAGGAAGCTATAGGCAGCCCTGTGCAATCCCCTTATTAAAGCATTGGCTTTTAACGTCCTGGGTATGTCCTTATACGCTCCTGTTGCTTAGAAATGACGTACAGGGTACGTCATCTTGGTGAAGGGGTTAATTTTGATTTGATGACCTTGTTATGTTTAGATATGTACAGTACCACATAAACATTGTGCACATTTGTAAGCCATATTAATTACTTTGCCTGAAATTTTTATCCTCTCCTCCCTCAGCACCAACTCTGCCCACCATATTTCATGTGTCGTAGTAATGCAGTACAGGTTTACATCCTATTACATAAATTATTAGAGTGCATTAGTCTCCTAACTCCTGTCATCAGTCCCCACTGTATAATGTCACACATGCATCGGTCATTGACCCGTGCTGTATGGTCATACATAACTAAACTTACCCATCTGCTTTTAAATCAAAGGACATTGACAGCACCAGTGACACCCACCATCCTAATGATTGCAGACCCTTGCTGATGCTGTTTTTAAGGTCAGTAACCTTTACTGTTAATGCTGCTGTTTAATGAGCCCCAGCCTTTACTGTGTTCATTGTATATTGCATTTTTGCTAACCTGAATTTAGTTTAGTAGTCGGATCAAGCATCCCATCTTCCCTCTATTTGCAGAAGTTGCTAACCATATTGGTAAAGATTGCTGATCATATAGGCAGACTCTGTTGACTGATTATTACTGTAGAGTTTACTGTCCATATCTGTATAAGTAATTGACCGTATTAGCAAATATTGCTAAAATTTTCAGCAGAGGCCACTGACCACTTGTGCAGAGATTGCTGACTATATATATGCAGAGGTTGCTGACCAAATAGGCAGAGGTCACTGACCACATCTTAAAGGTCACTGAACATATCTGCAGAAGCTGCTGCTCCTCTCCTTTGTGGCAGTACTCACATGTACCAACTTATATGCCTCTGACTGATGCTGTGATGTGATGACCTCACTTGTCCCTTTGGGTCTGTGCTGCACATTGAAGTATATGTGTTGACATTGCTCACTGGACCACATACATGATTGTCACGCAGTACCCACCCCTTGGATATCCTTATAGGTGTAGTAGTAGTAGTAGTAGTAGTAGTTCCCTAGGCAGTCTGGCTGAACAGCACTGAGTCCCTAAGGAATGCCATGGCTGAGGCCGGGCTTTCCCACAGAGTTCTCAAGGGGTGTATGTTGTGTTGTTGGCATAGTTGGGTGTGTGCAGTGCAGTCTTGCATAATGTGCTTAATAGTATGGGGTGCTGTGTTACATCCTGGACTGGCATCAGGTGTTACTGAGGGCACTGACCTATCACCCTACATGCCAGCAGGGGAACGCCTCCTCAAGTCTCCTGCATTTCGAATCTAACAGTACTTGTTATGGTTGATCAAACAGCACCCTTTCCAGCACTTTGCCTATTACCTTTGTGTGTGGGGTTTGGACAACACTATGATTGGCACATTGCAGTCCTTACCAGGTAGCTTTTGACATGACTTTTGCAGCCAACACCTAAGCATCAGTACCCATACCTGGACCTTTGAACAGTCACTTATCCTGTGTGTTTGCTGTCTGGCAAAACCTCCTCTTATCCTTCAGGTCGGTTATCTGTGATATGCTCATAACCAAGTAGTCTGCCCAGCCTGAATAATAAAGCACAGTATCAACTTCCAATGCCCCTGCTCTCCTTCCCGCTCCTTCCAGGTCGGGTGTTGCTGCGTCCTGAGTTCAGGGATGGTTTTGCCTTTCTGGCAGCACAGTCAGATTATCCCCACTAAGGGCTGGTGATGCTTGAGTAAAAAGTTTTTTCTACAAGCTATAAACATATTTGACATGTTTGTGGAAGATCATAGACAAAGAGAGCCCATTTACTGCATACTCATAGCACTGACAGCTCTCTCACATGCCCATTGTGTTGTTTAACCACTTAACCGTGGGGCGTCACCTTCGATGGCTCGAGTCGTGGGTTGTCAGTTGGGTGCCTCTGTTTTCTTTTTAAGTAGCCGGGGCTTTCCAGATATAAATATATATGAAAAAACTGTAGGAGAATCCTGAGTGCTATTTATATCACTCAGGCCAGTTTGGGCCAATATTTTAAAAAAATAAGTCAGCGCGAATTACCTCCGGCTGGAAATGCCAGGACCGCCTCACACAACCCCGTGGTTTAGAGGTTAATGGCCTTTTAAATAACAAGTCACATATCCCAGAGCATCTTCATCAGTACAACTTTCCGTTTCCATTACCCAGGAACTTTGAGCACCCATCACTACCCAGATGCCCCCATTTAAGTAACTTATTCTTTGTACTGGAAATTGGTATATCAAATACACCAGGCTTCACTCAGTCTCATTCCACCACAGACATAGCAGATCACCTTCATACCACATTGTCACTGGCACTTACGTTTCATAACACCATCCTTTTCAGCATAACACACACCACATCACATCCACGTTCATTCCAGCAACTCATCACACATCGCCTATCACAGCACATCTTATCCTCACTTCACTTCAGCATTAATATTCAACTTCCTCTTCCACCACATTCATCTCCATGTCACAGTTAACTTCACTTTCACCTTCACATGCTAATCTACTTTCACCTGTAACACCATATTCACATTCACTTCCCATTCAACTCCACATTCACTTCCAATCCAACTCCACATTCACTTTCCATTCTTCTTCACATTTACTTCCCATTCATCTTCACATTCACATTCCATTCAACTCCACACACATTTACTTTCAGCTCCACATTTCTTATTCATGCATCATTATTCTTCACCTCTAACCCCACAATCTTCTTCGCCACCATATCACATTGTTATTCAGTTTCATTATTTTTTACCTTTAACTCCACGTTCACCAACACATTCAAATCTACGGTCAGTTCTACTTTCAAGTACAGCTCAGTTTACCCTCAGTTTTTATTTCACATCTTCACATTAATTTCCTCTACTTCATACTTCCAGCATAACATTGTTAGTACTGTACTTGCGAAAATAAAATGTAAAGTTTAGCCTCGTACCGGGTGGAGTCTACTGCAGTTCGGTTTTCTCAGAACGATAGGGTTTATGGTGCACTATTTGCTAATTATTATTCGTCTATCATTTCTTTTCAAGTATGGGGTTTTATCATCCTTAAACCCCTTGAATGATTATGATTATGATTATTATTATTATTATTATTATTATTATTATTATTATTATTATTATTATTATTATCAAAATAAGAACCAGCGTGCTGGCTCTCAGACTCGAGTGACCCGGATGAGCACACAGACACGTCACAGGCGCAGACGTGCGCCATTAAGCCGGACTGTTTCGCCAAGTGGGCATGTAGTTAGATGTTATCTGCTAAAGTCTTGAGTCTCTTAGATGATTTGTCATTGTTTTAATACGTCGTGGAGGTCTTCGTTAGCTCCTGCTTCAGCTGGTGACAGATGTTCGACCCCAGTTACAGTGTGTGTTGGTGGTTGTTCACAACCGGCTACGAACTTCGTTGCAGGAGGCCGGGTTGGCCACTGTAATTCAGGTTGGTGCCATACTTAGCACTTCTTCACTTCAGTAGTACGTCATATATTGCAGTATTCTTGGTACTTCTGAAGAACGTAACTTGCTGAACTGATATATATACTGTCTGTCTATCAGTTGGCGTCCGTGGCCATTTGACGAGTTATTTGTTTTACGGGGAGGGGCACTAACCCTCCACCAACCCACTTGTTGACACGTAGGGAGCACGTATGGTACAATAGCCAGTATTGTGGTGTGATTGTTCTTGGAGCAAGCATCTTTATCCAGCAGTTTTTTACTTTCAGAATTAGGGAGTGTGTTTTTTTTTTTTTTTACCAAAACCTAATGAGATTGAGTGTTTTTAGTGCATATGCAGGTTTTCCTTTATGTAATGTTTAAGATGTGGTCGTATGTTTCCTTGAAAAATGTTTTTTACCTATGTCCTTCAGACCTAACATTAGCATAACTCAGGTTAAAGAATTGAAACACCCAAAGTTCACTCATAACTAGCCTGACCAAGGAGTGAAAGCCACCTCTAGATCCAACCTTGGCATCCTGTGGGCCTTTCGTAGACCTTACCATCATTTGGACCCATCTATCTATTGCCAGATGCCTTAATCCCATACGGGGTGGCCACAAACAAATCGCCTCTGTGTCGCCTGTCCCCCGCCTTTTCACTGCCCTGCTCCCAGCTCACACCCTTCCTCTCTCATATACCTTTCTACTCCATCCCTCCATCACATCCTCGGCCTCCCCCTCCCTCTCCCACCCTCCATCTCACTCACATACACTCTCCTCATCAGTCTCACTCTCCATCCTCTCCACATGCCCAAACCACCTTAATGTGTTTCTCCTAATGCTTCCTATCACATCCACATCCACACCACAATGCTCCTTCACTTCCTCATTTGTCACTCTCTCAATGTGGCTGCACATGCTCCTCTTAAATAACTCAATTCCACTGCTCTCACTCTTGACTTCTGTCCCTCCAACAGGGTCCAAGCTTCACTTCCATATGTTAGAGTTCATATCACAGTACTGTCATGTAGCAGCTTTTTCACTTCCATGCTCACTTCCCTGTTTCTTATCACAGCTTTCAACGAACCAGCAACCTTTCTTCCCTGCTGCACCCTTTCAAGCACTTCACCCTCCAGACTTCCATCCTTACCCATTACACTACCCAAGTACTTAAATGCACTCACATTCTCCATATCCTCCCCATTCAATCTCACTGTACATTCACTGACTTTACTTCTCTCGAAGACCATCACTTTACTCTTCTCTACATTCACCTTTAGATTCCGTTTCTTACACTTGCAAACTCGAAGACCATCACTTTACTCTTCCCTACATTCACCTTTAGATTCCGTTTCTTACACTCCCAAACTCATCTACCAAGCCTTGCAGCTTCCCTTCGTCTTCACTCAACAACACAGTATCATCTGCAAACAACAGTACAGGGAGTTTCCAAACACTGCCCTCTCTCACTAGGGCTGCTCCAACATCCACTATCCGACCTTGTATGTCTTTTATAACCCCATCCATATACAGATTGAACAACCATGGAGACATGACACATCCTTGTTTCAATCCAACCTTCAAATGGAAAAATTCACTCAGTTTGCCATACATATGCACTATATCCATAGCACCCTCATACATACTCTTCACAGCGTTCAGCAACTTCCCATATACTCCATGTACTGTATTCTTAATACTTTCCACAATCCTTGTCTATCCACCCTGTCATATGCTTACGCCAGATCCACGAAGGCTGCATACAACCTCTTTCCCTTCTCTACAAAACTTTTCCACTAAAGATCTGAGAATGAATATCTGATCTACACAACCTCTTTCCTTCCTAAAACCTCCCTGTTCTTCTCCAACTAATTCCTCTGTTATTTCCCTAACTCTGTCAATAAGTATCCTGCCACATACTTCTCCTGTTACACTAAGAAGGCAAATGCCCCTATGATTTGGACCTAATGCAAGCATTTTTCAGACCTGACTTTAGCATCCTTCGGACCTAACTTTAGCAGTGTTTTTGTCGTCCAAGCTGGAGCTTGGGATTCGAAGTGCATCTTGGGGCGCTTGGTTTCTGTCTGCAAAAACAGTCTGGGATACATAGAACTGAAAAATTGTGCCGATCACAATGTAAACGGGTTCGCCAAAGATCTGACGAATATTCAATTTACACGTAGCCCATTTTTGTGCTGAACTGGCTCCATGTGATAATTTTAGCCACCTGCAGCCTAATTTTATGTACATAGTGCTAATTTAATTATTTTTATCACTTGTCCTTGCTGGCCATCCTCACTCTGCCTGAGCTGCACGAAGACTGCTCCCGAGTCCTGACCATGCTTGGGTGAGATATGAAGACTGTCTTGGTTTCGATGACAAATGCTTGGGCTGGCATCGTATCACTTCGACAAAAACGGCGCAGCTTAGTTTCACCGAAGATGCCTTCGAATCTGTTCCGTCAGCTTGGACGACAAAAACGTGGCTTTAGCATCCTTCAGACCTAACCTTAGCATCCTTCAGCCCTAACCTTAGCATCCTTCAGACCTAACCTTAGCTTCCTTCAGACCTAACCTTAGCTTCCTTCACACCCAACCTTAGCTTCCTTTGCACCCAACCTTAGCCATCTTTACACCCAACTGTAGCTTCCTTCGGACTCAACCTTAGTTTCCTCTAGACCTAACCTTAACTTTCCTCTCGACCTAACCTTAGCTTCCTTCGGACCTAACCTATGCATCCTTTTGACCTGACCTTAATGTTCTTTGGTTGGTTAATGTTTAGGGTAAACCTGAAGTTTGTGGATAAAATAGGATTTTTCATTTTTTCAAAAAATTCATTGTCGACTCATTCCATGTGGAAATGCCTCGTTTCCCTACATGCTGGAGTTGAGTACTGACTTGTACAAGTATTTTGTACCATTACTTTGAATATTTTCATTCTTGTTCGGGGGAATGCAGGTATTATCTGGTATGTTTCCCCAGGCTGTCTTGGAATGTTCAAGGACCATGCTGTCATGTCATCTGCTTTTGCCGAGGGAGATGGTGGTGACAAAATTATAGGTGGTAGAAATGAGTACCAAAACTATTGATACAAATCTCAAGTGTTCTAGGAAAGATTTATGAAGATTAACAATGGCCTGCATGAATTTTGATGTTACTAATGTGTCTTAACTTGTTTTGAACATTATTTTAGAAAGTAATCCCTCCAATATCCGTTGTAATAGAGCCAAAGGCATGTCCGGATATTGGTTTTGTCCGGATATTGGTCCTGAAGCTCCAGCACTGGTTTTTCATGACCCTAACCTAACCTAACCTAAATCAGAAAACTACCTTCCTACCTCCCTAGTGGACATGTATAGCACTTATTTAGGTCCCTTTTCACATAAATAATGCACACAGAGCATGAATTTATTGAATTTTAACCAAAAAATGATGATTTAGGGGTGAGTGAGTCATAGGAGCTCAGAACTTGCCAACATAGTATAAGTAGGTATCGGACATGGAAATCATCTTTTCTCACATTTTATGCACTAAATTATTGGATACAAAGCATCAAATACAGTAAATGATGTTAATTGCTACCAGAAAAATGGTTAGGTTAGGTTTAAGTTAGGTTAGGTTTGGTTAGGTTAGCTTAGGTTATGACCGGACATGAAATTCACTGCTTCAACCTTTTTCATAGCTGGTGCACTTAATAAAACCATGCATGAAAGAATTAAATTAAAAGTAGGAAATTATGATTAACACAATGTTAGGTTAGGTTAGGTTAGGACCGGACATGAAATTAACTGCTTCAACCTTTTTCCTAGCTGTTTTACTTAAGAACCATGCATGGAAAAATTAAATAGCAAGCAGGAAATTATGATTAACATTTAGGGTAATTTTTTAACACATGTACAGCATGATGAAAACAGGTTAGGCATGAAAATCTTTATGGAAACCATAGGTTAGGTTAGGTTAGGACCGGACATGAAATTAACTCCTTCAACCTTTTTTCTAGCTGTTTTACTTAAGAACCATGCATGGAAAAATTAAATAGCAAGCAGGAAATTATTATTAACATTTTCGGTAATTTTTTAACACATGTACAGCATGATGAAAACAGGTTAGGCATGAAGTTAGGGTACTTACGAACAAAAAGCGGCCGTCCTGATGTAATAACCCACTCTATCATCTCAGACTCTGACAGGAAGACGTTGCACCTGACACACCTTTCCAATTGAGAATCACCAGCACTTCTCACCAACACTTTCACCAAGGTTTTTTTTTTATAACTGGAATAACATCACTTCACTGCACTGTACACAACAGTAAATTCCCGTGTGGTCTAGTGACGATCCCTGGAGAATTTAGTCGCTGTCAGAGTCCGAGATGAGCAGACGGAGGCGGCGTAGGGGCATCTTGGTGCGACGTGGTGATACACTATCCACTACAGAGGACTCCGAAGATAGACGCAAACTAGCATCCAGTGGTGATTCAGCCGTGCCTAATGTGCTGGGTTGTGGATCGGAGCTAGATGGCCAGTCTTCGTGATATGATGGTGTGGAGCGAGAGTGGACGACGGCAGGGTTGACTGGCCTGAAAAAACTCTGAATGGTTGAGTGACACAGAGGACGACAATTTTGACGATTAATGATGCGTTGCCTGAAACCTTGCACTTCACTCGCCAATTCCAATGACCCCATCTCTCTGTCGCAGTCCGGGTGTTCTAGGTAGTCAAGGACGAACTCCACATAGTGCCGGATTGTGCTCAGCCTGGGGATCGTTGGGGCAGTTGCAACCTGTGAGGAGTCCGCATCATCGTCGCTGTCCTCGTCAGAATCTTCCTGCTGGGTACTGGGACCAGCAACAGTAGATGTGATCTCGGTATCAGACATGATCTGATACCCAGGATCGCCCTCGTCGTCATCCAACCACTCGCGCACTTCGTCGACATCCACATCGTCTCCACCCGTACGAAGCCTTGCATGAAAGTCATCCACGTCAAAACCCAGAAAATCGTGCACCACGTCACTTCCAATAAGTAGGCGAGACCAACCATTTTCTAAAGTCTTGACAGAGACTTCATTCCATGCATTTGCCCAGTTGTAGATAGTAGATGGGGGAGGCGGTGGCTCAATCGGTAGAGAGGTGGCCTGCGGTCCCACGGACCCAGGTTCGAATCCTCGCTGGGGCAGGGAACAGTTTAAGGATTTGAAATTCAGCAAATCAGGCTTTACTGATCTACCAGAAGACCCGCCGACGTCGTAAAAATACCCCCGCTAATACCAATACACCAGTCCTGTATGAGACAGCCCTAGCATGTATTCAATATGGACGGTGGGTGTTAGCGCCGAAGTGGTGACATGGTATGTAGGAGGACTGCTGGGCCATGATAGCTGGCTGTGAAGCCTATGCCCAGAGTCGGGCACACACACACACAAAAAAAAAAGACTTGAGGGTGTATCAGCGAATGTTTTCGAGTGTTTTTTGTCCTCGCATGTCACGTCCTTCCCTGCGATCGTCCTCGTCCTCGTACACAACCATCACCTCATCCAAAAACTTGTAACACCTCTCTCTTGATGGTTGAAGGAAAGTCCTGGAGTAACTATTTACGGCCTTTAATGTGGAGCACAGAAATATAGGTGTTACCTCCAAGATTGTCAGCCCTCGACTGGACTAGAGTCGAAACATATGGAGCTGTCTGGCTAGGCGTGCCTGGGAAACGCTGCTTACGCTGCGATTCTGGATACAGTGGGGGTGGGGGGAATACAGTGGGGGGTATACAGTGAGGGAGGTATAATACATACACATATACATATAAGGGGAATGGTACAAACTTCCGTCGGTATAGCCTCTTTGTTGCCACAATCACTCCCTGGTCCATTGCTTGGATGAGAGCAGTTGTATTAGGTGGCAAAAACAGACACCTGATGCGACCATTCTCTGCCACCAACTCCTTGTCTGACGGATGCACAGGTGCATTGTCAAGAATCAGGAGGGCCTTTACCTGGTCTCGTCGGATTTGCAGTATCTCCGTCTGATAACGAATGACCTCCTTAACAAAGTGTTGGTGGAACCAATTCTTGAAGATCTTGGTTGTGAACCAAGCCTTCAGAGAATGATACCACACGACAGGAAGGGCATTCATTAACCCACGAAGGCACCTAGGCTGCTTTGTACGGCCTACAATAACGAACTTGACCGAGAGTGAGGCCCTCCCTATCAATCAAGCCATTCACCTTCTGCCGAAACTGTTCTACTCCTTCGTCGTTAGCGTCCAGAGCTTCGCCATGGGTCTTACGGTTGGTAAGTCCGTGTCGTAACTTAAACGCGAAGAGCCAACCTTCAGATGCCTTGAAGTGTGGGGCGTCGTGTAGCCTTGTGAACTTTTCAGCAGCAGCTTTCAGCTCTGTTCCACTTACCAACACACCAGCAGCTCGTTGTTGTCGATACCAAATCAATGTGGAGCGGTCGATGTCTGCATACTTAGGAGTAAACATCACCTTCCTCTGCACGTTTCGTCTGGTCTTCGATGCGAAATCAGCCGTGTACTGCTGTAGTTTGTCTCGGGACTTCTTGATATCAAACAAGGTGGAGCGAGAGAGGTGGAACTCACATAAAATGCGCCCTGTAGACCAGCCGGCGTCCACCTTGTCCAATATCTGCCTCTTCTTCTCCAGAGTCAGAACCACTCTCTTCCTCTTCTCAGGAGGCAGGGCCATCATCACACACATGATGAAGAAGGTGAAGAGCAGTATCAAGCACTGTAGGAGGTAGGGTATCACCACAAAAGCAATCACTTCGGCCGCCATTTTCGGAGTTGTTCAAGAGGGAGGAGGGGAGTGGGTAATGGCAACCGATAGTGGCGCCACGAGTGTAAACAGAGGAAAATGTTGGGTGCAAAAGAGAGACAGGTTAGAGCTTTAATTCTTTATTTTCTTAGTTTTGGGCAACACAGAACCCATCTTCAGAGAGATCTGAGACATGTACATACCTGGAAAATCCCTCCCCCGTCTCGTGTCATAGCCTGATTGGCAACCTCATATGAAAATTGTCGTCCTTCCCCACCCTTGATTTCGACATTAATGCTATTCATTCTGCATACCTGCTTAGGCTGAGAAATCCCTCCTCGTGGTTAGTTACATTTTTTACACAAATGTGAGCTGCTTCAAACATTTTTATTTCTTTATTTAGATCTTTCTCATTGCCTAGCTTCTTCTCACTTGGGCAAATGATGGTGTTAATGTGTGTGCTACACTAGGAAATTAGATACTCTGTGATGCCATACATATGCTTTGTGTTCTGCTATCCTTGTATCCATTCCTCATCCTGTTTCCCCTATTTATGTTTTCAAGCATCCACTGCATGGTGTACTGTATACTACACTGTTCTCATTTTTACTTCCCTTTTTATTTGACTATTGAGAGATTTATTAACCCTTTGAGATTCTGAAGACGCGATTTTGTGTAGTCATAAATCCAACTGTTGAGATTTTGATGACTCAAATTCGAGTCATATGAAACAATATTCTTTTTTTTTTGCCTGTTTTCCATCTACTGTCTGGCCTTGCTCCACATACCCTATCCTGTTTATCCTTTTCCAACTGCTTGTTTATACAGTGATGAGTACATCACATAGATATGCATAATAAATAGGTTTTTAATAATATCTGCATTACAGTACCAGCATGGATATTTGCCAGTGTGACAGCAAGAGCTTTTGCTTTTCTCTGTGAAAACTAAGTAAGATCTATCTATCTATTGCCAGACGCCTCAATCCCGCATGGGGTGGCCACAAACAAATCGCCTCCATGTCACTATGTCCCCCACCATTTCACTACCCACTCCCAACTCACACACCCTCTCCCAACTCACACACCCTCTCTCTAATGTACCTCTCCACTCCATCTCTCCATCTCATCCTCGTCCTCTCCCTCCCTCCCTCTCCCCCTCACTCTCATACACTCTTATCAGTCTTTCACTCTCCATCCTCTCCACATGCCCAGACCACCTTAACGTGTTTTTCCTAACACTTCCTATCACGTCCACATCCACACCACAATGATCCTTCACTTCCTCATTTGTTAGTCTGTCTCTCCATGTGACTCCACATACTCTTAAATAACTCATTTCCACTGCTCTCACTCTTGACTTCTGTCCTTCCAACAGGGTCCAAGCTTCACTTCCATATATTAGAGTTGGTATCACAATAATGTCATGTAACAACTTTTTCACTTCCATGCTCACTTCCCTGTTTCTTATCACTGCTTTCAACGAACCAGCAACCTTCCTTCCCTGCTGCACCCTTTCGAGCACTTCACCCTCCAGACTTCCATCCTTACTCATCACAGTACCCAAGTACTTAAATGCACTCACATTCTCCATATCCTCCCCATCCAATCTCACTGTACATTCACTGGCTTCACTTCTCTCGAAGACCATCACTTTACTCTTCTCTACATTCACCTTTAGATTCCATTTCTTACACACTCTCCCAAACTCATCTACCAAGCCTTGCAGCTCCCCTTCATCTTCACTCGACAACACAGTATCATCTGCAAACAACAGTACAGGGAGTTTCCAAACACTGCTCTCTCTCACTAGGGCCGCTCCAGCATCCACTGTCCGACCTTGTATCTCTTTTATAACCCCATCTATGAACAGATTGAACAACCATGGTGACATGACACATCCTTGTTTCAATCCAACCTTCAAATGGAAAGATTCACTCAGTTTGCCATCCACACACACTGCAGCCTTAGCACCCTCATGCATACTCTTCACTGCCTTCAACAACTTCCCATCCACTCCATATATTCTTAACACTTTCCACAATCCTTGTCTATCTACCCTGTCATATGCTTTCTCCAAATCCATGAAGGCTGCATGCAACTTTTTTCCCTTCTCTAGAAACTTTTCCACTAAAGATCGAAGAATGAATATCTGGTCTACACAACCTCTTCGCTTCCTAAAACCTCCCTGTTCTTCTCCAACTAATTCCTCTGTTTTTTTCCTAACTCTGTCAATAAGTATCCTACCATATACTTTTCCTATTACACTAAGAAGGCAAATGCCCCTGTGATTACCACACACTGCTTTTTCCCCCTTTCCTTTGTACAGAGGAATAATTATACCGGACTTCAAATCCTCTGAGACTCAACCTTCCTCCCAGGCCAATCTGCACACCTTCCACATCCATTCTCTTACTACCTCTCTCCCATACTTCAGCATTTCACCACACACTCCATCAATTCCTGGGGCTTTCCCCATTTTAACTTTCTTCAGTGCTTCCACCACTTCCATCCTACTGATTTCTTCCTCTCTTCTCACAACCCCCCTTCTCCCCCCATTCCCCAGCCACTTATGCTTGCATTACTTTCATTCTGTATGTTCAACAATTCGTTAAAGTGTTCTCTCCATCTGTTTACTTTTTCTTCCTTCTCCACTAGTAAACTACCATTTTTATCTTTCACACCCCCACTAACTTCGTTGGCACCCTGCCTAGCGCTCTTTACCTCTTTCCTGAACATTATCTTACATTTCCTCCACTTTGCACTTGGATTCTTTCCAGATTCCTCATCCACTCTCTTCTTACTCTCTCTTACTAATCTTTTCACCTCTCTCCTCTTCTCTACATATAACTCTCTCGTCTGCCTCTCAGCTTCTTCGACGCCCCTGTTCCTCATCCACTCATTATATTCTTTCTTCTTTTGTGCCAGAGCCTCACTCACCTCTTCCGTCAACCATGCTGTTCCTTGAATCCCCTTTCGTCTTCTCTTCACCCCACACACCAACCCCACACACCAACCCCACACACCATCCACAATAGAAAAGGAATTTACCGTAGATTGACATGGTGCTATCAAATTTCACATAATACTTTTTTTTTTTACAAATATTTACGGAAGGGTGTGCGATTTTTCCTTTTTGGCTAACTTCTACTCGTCCTATTGGCCTTTTAGCCATCATATTTACCTTTCTCAACCATAGTTCGATAAAGAGCAACTATTCAGCTTTAGAATGGTACCACATTCATTAGTCTACCATAAAAAGTTAGTGTACAGTGGCTGATTACTTACAAATATCGCTGCATGAAGGACACTCTATGTGCGCCGGCTGAATCTGGCACAAACACAAGCAGCAGAGGGCCGAAGATTTCAAAGGGTTAATGTTAACCTAAACTAGGGTTTATGTTCACAAATCCACTGGTATACTTGTTAACTATGGGAAAGCCTGACTAGCCCAGTTATGTTTTCATAGGATTTATGATTGTTTTATATTGTCACTGGTTCATTGGCCTGGACTACTTGTCACTTGTTGCCACTTATTGTGTGTTATTCCCAAGGAAGCCTGCTTGACGAAACGTCGAATAAAATGGTTTCTTCTCTGCTCTTGGTGTTTTTCCGACGTTGTCCCAGCCACTGCTGAATATTATATCAAGAAGAAAGAAGGCTGTGTTGGGTATATGTTTGGTTAAAGAATAGTGATGATTGTTCAGTGTTTGCAAATGTTAGGAATACCCTGCACTGTACTGCAATTTGCATATGATTAGTTGCTGATGTTTGTGTGTTCCTGGGTAGTGTGTTGTTCTGTTTCAAGTGTTAGATGCTGATGCCATACATGTCTGTTCTGGAGTGAAGGAAGTTATGTTGTGGTCAGGTGAAAAGGACTGTTTGTGCAAAGAAATCTGTTTTTCAGTCATTACGTGCTGGTGTAAGCCTTCATGTGGGTGTTGCTTATTGTAGCCTTCAGTCAGTAGAGGAATATTTTAGTCTGGCTGCAGTCTGCTATATCTGCCAATGACAAACATTGATAAGCTGTAATTCTGAAGCCACACAGTACATTTAAGCAAGTTGTAAATATAAAACTGCTCTGCAGCCACTACAAGGCTAGTGATAATTAATGACCAAAGGCCACAGATATGCCATAGTAGAATTTAAGAAAAAATGCACCATGGTGATTGCATATCTGCATCATGTTGGCATAACCTTCCATTGGCAAATTAGTACACCAGCTGGCTTAAGTGTCGTATGAACAGCAGTTAAAATGCCCTATGATTTTCCATTGTGGACTAATTGGGCAAATTTGGGTTCATTATCAGTTTAGAGCTGTTGAGATTGAGGTAGGCCTGTTCAAAACCATTTTGTGCTCATTTTGTCCCTTCACATTGTCAGTTACATATACAGTAAGACCTCACTATAACGGACTAATTGGGGCTCAGGCCAGTCCGAAATATGCGATTTTCCGATAAAAGCGACATCCGGACTTACCCCTGCTAATCTGGACTTTTTCCGATATATCAGACATTAGTCCGGATTGCATCAGTGGTTTTCACCACCATTGCAGTATTGTACTGTGTTATACCTTCACTACATTAATCAAATGGTATAATAATACTGTACTGTGCACTGAAAAACATGTCTTTTACTTGTCTTATTGTGGTGAACATAGCTGAAGTTGTCAGGCAGTCCGGACTGCTTTCTGGCTATATCGGACTTTTTCCGATATATAGGAGTTTAGTCCGGTAGCTCCTTGCGTCCGATAAAAGCGAATTCCGCTCTACTGAAGTCCGTTATATCGAGGTTTTACTGTATTTTCATAAGTGTGGGTTCAGGTCTAGTCAGGCCAGTTGAATTCATTATGATCCTGTCAGGTCAGTTTGGTCCAGTTAGGTCTGTTCAAGTTGTGAAGGTCCTTTCAGATAAATGTAGTCACATGTACAGTACTTTTTTAGTTAGTTTAGGTTAGAAAGAGTCCATTTAGATCCTGGCTTATTCGTTTAGGTTTATAAAGGAGGGTTCAGATATCTAGGTACAGTAAGTCCATTCATGTCCATTTTTACTGAATGCTTGATGCCACTTCTGTATTTGTGCTTTCCTGCTTTTATTTCTGGATCCCTTCACCCCCCATTATAAGTTGAAATTTGGTTAGGATGATGATAATTGAAATTGGAATAATTCTTCCAATTATTAAATATATGGTATTTTTGCAGGTGAGTGGTATTCTTCACTTGAGGTAGCCTACTTCGGAAGTTGTAAGTATGAATATGCTTATTGTGTAGGGTATTTATTTCATTAGTAACTGTGTATGTGTGCGTGTGACCTGATTGTGTTGGGGGGACCATTTTGGAGAACTTGACTGCTATGTATCTGCTGATGTTTAGATAATTGGTGTGAAGTTGGGGACTAACAACTACAGTATTGGGAGATGAATGTTAGTGAATTTTTTCTGTAACTCCTCTTTGAAGAACATTCAAAACAAATTGATGGATCTGAGGTGAGACCTTGATTTGTCCCGTCAGGTGACAGGGATGGGTTTTTTTTGTTCAGGACCACACCCATGGCAATCAGTTTGCTTAAAGGTTTTTGTGGCCAGTGTTTGAATACATTGTAGGTGTTCAGATGATCTCCATCATGTTGGAGTGAATGATGAGATATTCTGAGACCTATGAACAGTCTTGGAGGAATCTGGAGAGGGAGTTCATTATCCTTTGGGTGCAGTGCCTTGAACTTGCTTGGTGGCTCAGGGTTGAGAATGGGAGGTATGTCTCTAAGTGAGAAAGGTTTGATGATTGGACCTTATGTGTTAATGGTCCAAGAGTTTTCAATTCCTGACTAAGTTCATTTGAGGGATGTTACTAAGAGTGTACAGTATTTGGTTTTCATTGCCAATACCACTAGCTGAGGGAAGCAGGACAAAGCTGCTTTGAGAACCTCATTTGCAATCCCCTGGGGTGAAAAGAGCTTTGAGATAGTATGTGCAATCTTGTCACAGACACTTCTCTCTGAGGAAGAAAGCAGTTTTGATCTTGGGTTGAACTGCTTTGTCAACTGCTTGTTGAGAGTCTGGAGCAGTTTGCTGTGGAATTTTTGGGTCACCTTGATCCCAGTTCCAAAATGTCTGTGGACCTTGAGAGAATGCTTTTGTAGGTTTACAAGCAAGTGTTAAGTTCTCAAGAAGTATCTGAGAGTTTTTCAAGCAGCTGTGTGCTGTAATTTCAAATGAGAAGGGATCAGGAGAGTTGGGGTCAACAGACTTTTCCATCACGTCTTCGGACAGTTCACCATTAGCAGGAGGGAAAGTGCCCCAAGTAATGGGGATTGAACCCCACAATCAGGAGCAGTGTAGATTGAGAAAGAGAAGGATTTAATCTCCACAACCTCCATGCACAGGAACTTTTGAGTAGTTCTCACTGTAGCCAGTTTTCTCCAGAAAATGTGCTACGCCTGAGCTGGCTGCTTGCATAATTATGACACCTAGGACTTGTGTCTGGGTGCCAGTGTGACAGGATAGGACACCATATGTTTACATAAGCTCTGAGATGTCTCCTGCACCCCACTTGTGATCTGAGTTTGACTTTGTATGGATGGGAGAAGTTAATGGAGCTGTAGATGTGAGCACTGACATACCAGAATCAGCCTGGGGGGGAATTCTAAGAAAGAAGGCAGCATTGTCAGAGTCTGACTGAAAAGTGCCAAGGTGGTTTGATCTCCATTAGCATTCAGACAGTCCTAAGTTCGGAAAGCTGTAACTAGTAGGGAATCAAGGCAAGTTATATTTAAGTCATTAACTAGCTGTAAGTTTGTAACTACAGTATTTCTTGGTCAAGAAGGGACTGAACTGAACCCAGTGATCTGTCACAGGTTCTTGATCACAATGGGACTGAATGAGGACTTGGTCTGCCAAAGCTGTATAACATATTTTTCAAACAGGCTAAGAATGAACAGATTTTAGTATTATTTCATAACTAAGATACTGAAGGCTAATACAAATGTATATGCATTGTGTTGGAGAAGATAAATTATATAAATCTTGAGAGGGAGGTCATGCTCTTTGAATGGGTGTTGCATCCCTGAGTATCTCTGTCCATGGGGGTATTTCATCTGCAGACAACGAGAAAAGTTTCTGGCATCCTGGGTCCGATTGCATTGCTAGTTAGGATGGATTTTGTCCAACTGAAGGCAAAATTCCATATTTCAGCATACTGTTTAGCATTCCTGTAGCAACCTGTAGGCAGAGAAACTCAGGTGAGAATAGAACTCAAAAAATAGTTTAGATTTAGTATATAACATTTATCTGCCCTTTAACTGTACTCATCAGTCATTGATTAAAAATCAACAGTATTAATTTTGTGTATTGTTGGAGGTTATCAGAAGTATTGCATTAAAAAGAAAAAAAAAATGACCACTGAAGTTTAACAAATATTTGAACTTCATTGTGGATGATGATGATAGCCTGCACACACTTTTGGTTTGAAACAACCCTGGTCATAACCTGGAAAGTGTGAACAGAGAATTTATATTCTCAGCTCATGAGTGTTGAGGTACATCCTGGGTGCATAGATCCAACACTGAACTAGGAGAGATGGTTGCTGACATGCCAGTTTTATATAAACCTACCATGTCACTTTGTTGAAATATGAGTGGAGGAATTTCCAACACCTTATAGACAGACAGCAGGCAGGAACCAACACAGGGGTGGGTTGTTAAAGGCCATCTTGCCTACCCGGTGTTATGCCAGACCTAGAAGTAAAGAAAAGAAGTTTGTAATACTGGAAAAGATAGTCTGTGCACCCCATGGGTTGGTGTCTCATTGACAGGTTAAAATATAAACACTTCACTTACTCCAAGTCTGGAGCGGTTGAGATCTGGCAAGAGAAAATTTCAACATTAGAGGAATAGAACTCACACTGTGGAAGCTGAATTCATGTCTGAGGACTAGAGGAAATATAAGGTGATATCTTGCTCACCCTGTGGAATCTTGGGTCAGGACTTGTCAAAGGAACAGTAACCTGTGTAGAGATGTCCCATTAATGGCAGTTAGCCCACTTTGTGCCATATTTAGACTGGTTCTGCATCAGCAAAAAAAACAGCCTATCTGGGAGTGATGTTTTGTTAACCCATCCCGTGCCAACGACGTACACGTACGTTGGCCCCCATATGCACGGACAGTTCTGCATCACAAGAGAACTGGAAGATTTCATCTTGCCCATCCATCCATCCTTCATCAAGTCCTATGTTGTCCCATGAGGAGCATAGGAACCCGGGGCTAGGCAAGCTGGCCCTGACATTTAAGATGAGAGTGACCAGCCTCACTCATCCCTGAGTGGCATTACATGAGCAATAAATTCCAACCATCCTTTGGATATAAACCTACACAGGCTTAGTCCGATTGGAGCACTTTAATTACCCACTAACCACGAGGCACCATAATTTGGTTATATGGTTACCACCCAGGTTAGTAAATGGTTTCCTAGTGTACAGGAAACTTGTCAACCCTGCATATTACCTGGTCAGACTCTGCCTTTAAGAGAATCATGACACACAGGGATCATGATTGAGTGATTGTTGTGAAAGAGCAACACCCTTTGAATATTGCCCACTTGTGTTTTGACAGGATAGAATCTGGGGAAGAGATTTGTACACATGGTAGGGATCAAGGGAGAATCCCACAGAATGGCAGCATGCTTAAGCTCCATCATACTCGATTTGGGAAAGTCCCTGCCAGGTAATAGTTGAAGTGTGTGGTGTGTCTGTGATTGGTTTCACTCTCAACACTCCCCAGCCTCAGCTCTGCATCACTCCCCATACCGGTATTCGTTGCTGGGGGAGGGAGGGATTAAGCCGACATACTGAAATAGAACAACTAAATCAATTTGTCTGGTGGGAGTCTGGGTTAATACTGTACAAAGGATATGAATGGGATACACATTAAACTCGTTTTGTTACATCTCTGTACAGGATGGTATTAAAGTTTCTCAAAAGCGTATTATCCGCACTGCCGGGCAGTCAGTGACTGGGGCATGTAGGGAAACTGCCTGCCATACCTGTGTCAGAAAAAAAAAAAATCGCCTGTCCCATAGATGCAGCTCTTGATAAGCTTGTGCGTAAGCATTCAGGGTAATATTTTCAGGGTACAGCATCTCTTGTCATACAGTGTGTGGTAGTATTTACAATGAACAGTTAAGTCGTCCCTTGAGCTGTAAGAAAACTTGGAGACAGGATAGTTAGCCCTTAACACTCGCAAGGGGACCCGCTTTCTTTAGTTGCAACAAAATAGAAATTGCGCCTCTTCAGGGCAGACTTTAAAAATTTATAAGCTGACATTGTTTTTGATAATTCAGTTGCAGTCGTCTTGGTTCCTCTTAAGGTACAGAGGTCAAAAAATGTGCAGTGTATATTGTGTGGTGGGGTGGGGTTGAGGGGTGAAGAAGCTGGGCTGTGATGCTTAGACAGGCATGCAATCACTTCATATCGAGACACAAGAGAATGGAAGTTTCTGTACCCTTCTTTACCCTCATGCAGCCACATGTACAATAAGAAGTTGATCATGAATTTGTTTTTTTGTGCCATGCTTCCAGTTTTGTCAGGTGTACCGTAAGGGAATCAAATATCTTCACAGTTTTATCAGAACCCAGAAGACCGGACTAATGCGAATCTGTGGGTGGCTGATTCTTCGCTGTGTATTCACCAAAATGTAGGAATCAGACAAGTTCGTCTACATTTCCCCTGCATTCTGCTTCACACTTACCGTGAGGAGTGTTTCACTTTCTTCCCTGGCGCATCGTATCCAAGAGATTCATCTGTGGGCCAAGAAACATCAGTCTTCGCTTATTTATCTGTAGTGTTAGCTTGCAGAGGAAAGAGAAGTAGGAATGGTGGAATTTTAGGCGAACTTATCCCCAATTAAACAAATACGAGAAAGTCACTATCTCAGAAGGACCAAAGAATAGGACATGGCGTAGGACTAATAATTTTATAATCAAACTAAAATATAATCAAGACCCCCCCCCCCCCCCCCCCCCCCCTCCTTCCACCACTACACGCCATATAACACTGTCAAAAGTTACTTGTTCCTTCCGTCGTCACATGTTCCTCTTGCAGACTCCACTCACCGTTCCTTTCCCCTCCTACAGCTATAATAATCTGTTGAGGGTTGGTTGTAAATAATTTTGTCTTGACATGTCGAGTAACATGAGTAATTTTCACGTACTCTAAGGTTGCAGTCTAAGCGGCTTCAGGAAATTTCGTTACACCTCTTTCATAGCGATTTATTCTGTACATTACATCGCAGTATCTCATGCTGTAGATTCAGAATTTGTCGATATTAAAACGGTATAAATAGCTTACCAAAAAAAAAAAAAAAAGTGTAATACGAAAAATGAACCACTAAGGAAGAGGTGCTACGGCAATTATTATTATTATTGCTATCATTATTGTCATTATTCCTACAATATATGATTCACCTTAAGGTACGTACATTTCAATATAAAAGGGAACATCGAGCATACGCGTGCAGATGAAGTCGTGAAATAGCAGGAAAAATGTCTTGTCGAAATTCAGTACCCCTTTATTCCGGTGATTTTTTTTTTCAATAACTTGCCACATTTTTTTTTTAAGGACCTCTATTAGTCTCCGGAGATGTTCATGAAGACTGTCTAATCCCTCCAATGGGAATTAGGAAAAATGATTGGAAATAGCAGGTATGAAATAATAAATACGTCAACGAATTATAAGGGTTAATTGAGATGCAACAAAACTAATAGCGTGTATAGGGTGAGAGGAAGGGGAAAGTGGGAGTGTGGGCGGGAAGGACAGTACAGGGGAAGGAAGGACGCTAATTATAGGGGATGCAAGAGTGTGAAGTGGAATGGGGAAAAGCTTGTGTGTGTGTGGAGAGGGGGTAGGTAGTATAGAAAGACTATGTGTGTGTGTGTGTGTGTGTGTGTGAGAGAGAGAGAGAGAGAGAGATTGTGCATGTATGAAAGTATTACTGTTGGGAAGTGGAGTAAGGCCAAAGAGAACGAATAGTAATAAATTATCAGTGAATGGAGCAGGAGGGGAGAAATGCAGATACAAAAAGGGAGAAAGAAAAGAGCAGCTATTTGAGAAACGTAAATGGCATGTGGAAAAATGAAGGGGGAAATGCAAGTGTGTGTGCCAGGAATGATAAGAACAGGTGACGTGGCAGAAAGAGAACATCAGTGACAAAAGATGAACAGAGGAAAGATGGAAGTGAAGGAGTCGGTTGAGAAAGCGGGAAAGAGTGGAAAGTGGGAGGATGCGGAAGATAGGGAAGGAGGAAGGAAGGAAGGAAGGAGAGGCGGTTGGGTGACGAGTGAACCATTTATCATGGCCATGGATGGTATTTGTGTGTGTGTGTGTGTGACCTAAATACCAGTGTGTCTGCTACCAGTCCCAACCACTGTTACTGCTACTTGTCACACTACCATACTTCGTGACAACAGTTGTAGTACATTCTCTCTCTCTCTCTCTCTCTCTCTCTCTCTCTCTCTCTCTCTCACACACACACACACACACACACACACACACACGCGCGCGCGCGCGCGCA
>JAGKTI010000418.1:87969-100930 GCA_018397915.1 Birgus latro
AATTCATCTGCCAGCTCCATATTTTTTCTGTAGCACTTTGTAAATTGCTCCATATTTTATTGTTAATCTCTTGCTAATAGATTTTACACTGAATTTAGATGTTACCGGTCTAAATAACCGGTCGGGGTCAGGTTCGTGTGCTGCGTCAATCGATTTGAATCCCCAGAAGGCTACTCGAGGTTCGTTGGTCATGTAATCCACAAAGTATAAATGCCCATCACCTACCATTAAGAAAATGTTTGGGATCAGTGTAGCTTAGCCTTGGGTTCCTACGTCCCTAAGTGGTAATATGAGATTGGCTGTTAACCTGCTCAGTCCGAGAAAATTTTTTATACCGGTACTGTTTTCTTTATTTCCAGATGATTTGATACAACTTGGCTAGTCGTACTGAACTGGAAGGGTTGGACATCGCTTCCCTTATCCCCTCACTACTTCAGTGTTCTAAGCCGATGTAAAATCGTCCGTTAGTAGTAAGAACAAAACAAGCATTGGCGTACTCGAGCTGTAAAGGGTTACGTTTTACCATAATCTGTACGCACAACACCAAGACCGTATATGGACGATGGTGCTGGGAATGTGATGGGTATAATTTAGTATGTGGGTGTGTGTGCAATGAGTGGCATGTGTTTATTAAGTATATGGGTGAGTGGTGAGTGGTTATTGAGTATATGGGTGTGCTTTGTGAGTATATGGGTGAGTGTTTTGTGAATATGTAGGTCAGTGTGTTGAAAGTATATGGTTGAGGGTGTTATAGGAGTGATGTATGTTTTGAGGTCACGTGATGACGATGGTGTGTATGGTGGTGACCCCGGCGACACCCATCATTAAGCCACCGTTCAGGGCCGTTTTTGTCGCCGTGTTAATCACCCTCAATGAGACGCAAACTGCCCGCTGTGGTTAAGGGATAATTACCCTGCCGGCCCACTCTTGCGACACACTAATCTGTACTGTATGCAAATACCACTCTAATTTATGGTGATTGTTAATTGGCTTTGTGCGCACGCACCCACTTACTGCATGGGCGCGTGCGCGTACACACACACACACACACACACACACACACACACACACATTGCCAAATGAATGTGTAATTTCATCGATCATTAATTGTGTTAGAAGCAACCTTGTATCTCCTGCTCCACAGAAGCGGGGTGGGCGGCGATTGCGTTGTACGGCAGCCTCATTTCCGCTCTTACAGGCAGGTTCCAGATTGCGAACAGTACCTCTAAATCCAAAAAACTTTTCGGCATTTTGTTAGCTACCAAGGTTCCGTAGTATTTCTTACCAAATTCGAATATATACAACTACAGCGCTGCTCAGAACTTGAAGCCTAGCTGCAAACGTGGAATTGTAGGGCACTGGACCTCAGTCTTTACCTCAGTCTTTATCCAACTTTCGTCGATCAACTCAGTGAGCCTTGTTCTGAATCTCCTCACCTAATGTGCATGTGGGGAAACTGGGTTAGGATGATGGATGGATGAAACAAGATAGCCCGCGGTCGAACGGATCACACTAATATTATTTCCACTGTTATTGGAGAATAAGCTGTAATAACCAGTCACATATCCCCTTTTCAGGTGTAGAGGCCCGAGGCTAGGCTACCGTAGTTAAGAACATATAAGGGTAAATGACTAGCCTACTTCCCATAACGGCAGTACATGATAAAAAAAAAAAAAATCCCAGTTACTTTTGGGGATCGAACCTACCCGCAAACCGAGGGCGTCACTGTGGAAGAGGCGTTTTAACCACTAGACCACCAGTACAGGAAGAATTATTGAAGCAGTGTCATGAGTCAGGTCGTAAAAGCAGCTGGCATCACATATGAGGATTCTTGTGTTTTTAAATAGAGATCTGGGTCGCAGTGCGAGGACAAGACTTTGTTATTGTCACATTAAGGGTGTGTCCTCTCCCCACGCTCACCCGCAAGATGGGGGTAGAGGAAGGGGGGAGGAAGACAACACAGCGCGAAGGCTTGTATTGATAAAAGATCTTGGCCATTCCGCACGATATAGAAGTCTGTAGTTGTGATGTATAGTCAGAATTAATTCAGCTCCGTCGTATTTTTCACTATTTTGTATCTGAAGTGTTTGGTTGACTCTAAGAATTAAGAGCATAAGTAAACGCAGCCTAGCATCAGAGTTTGAGTATGGTCCCAAACATCATCTTTTTTGGCTGCTCATTTAAGCCCTTCAGCCAGAGGATGCAATTTGTTAGTACTTGCCGCCTTACACTTTTATTCATTTCTCACTGGGAAGGGATTAGATAGTCTTCACATTTAGTACTAGAGGTCTTTCCCCAGTAAGAATAAGACAGTGCGTCGTCGGGTTTATTAAAAACAAAACAAAACAAAACACGGATTAGGTACAGTGTTTTGGTCTGTTTAGTACTGGCCTCAAATTCAGGGGACACGAGTGGTGGGTTGGAGCCCCTCTGGCCCCCTTTTGAGTTTGTGGAATAAACGCCGACTATCTAACAGTCCTCAGCGATCTGACTGGCAAACTACATCACACCACCGACTGATGTCACTTAATGTATCTGTACTGCCTTCGACGTATCCCATCCTGTTAATATCGACTACTGACACTCGTATGGAGAAGAGTAGGACTTAGCAAAATGATTCCCTGCCTTCATGTCCGCGCATAATCAACAAGCATTAATCCTTGTCGTCTTATTATCTCCCCTCTGACTTTATTGGATGGATTTACGGTTTGGGAAGGAGGCAGGTATAGAGAGTCTGATATACTGGAGGTGATTCAAGAACTAATGCCGAGAGGAGTAACGTCAGGTGTGTGGGACGATGGGTTGGAGGGGGATTAGGGATTTGTAGTAATGGGAACTAGTTGATGGAGTGACTTTGATTGGTGTGTGAGAAGCGCATTAGAAAAAAAAAAGAAAAACAAGAAAATGCGAAAAGTAAAATAGTGCATATGAAAGCCAGTGAGGTGGAGCGAGGATTCAGAGGCTTTAAATGATGTGTGGTTGATTTTGTAGCACTCGTTAGTAGATCACCCACTTGTACTTTCTCCTTGTATCAGAATCCTGCCTCACCGCATCGTTAGTTGGGTAGAGGAAAAGAGGTTGAGATGATGATGATGATGATGATGATGGATGAGAGCCACGCACATTGACTGGGGCCGGGGTGATGGGTTAGAGGGTCAAGAAGTGCTAACAGAGAAGCGGGCACTCACACTTTAATCCCTGTAGTACCATTTTTTTTTTTTCCCCTGCTGTTGGACGAATGTACTCAATTTCTCTCAGTGAACGAGTTACCCTTTTAACACAAGAGCGTTTTTTTTTTTTATACTTTGTCACCAGCTTAGTACGATATTTAACCCTCAGAAGAATTTAGTCTGTAGGCCTACTGTTTTTAACTCCTTCACTGTAAAGGTTTTTTAAATTGAATGAGACTTGTGAAGGTAGCAAAAAGGTCACCGTATAGAAGTGGCTAAGAACACCGTGGGAGGGGGAGGCTTACATTATTGCCTATCGACTGCACGAGGGGCGCTAACAGTCAGTTCCATCAGACTACACAGCACACCCGTCTAGTTCACTTTCCAGGTCCCCATTTCATTTCTTGGTACATTCAGACGGGGGTAAGAGAGCGTGGAGATTGTATGGCTTTCGTGGGGAGGAGGGGTTTGTGGAGACAGGGAGGATTGTTGTTGGGGGAAGCGTAAAGGGGGAGGGAGTGGCGATCCGAAGGGAAGGGAGGGATGGTGGGGGGAGGGGGTTAGCTCACAGTCATCCCTCCTTGCCTGTCTACTGTCTAGCATAGGTGAGTCAGTCTTTGGTGACTACTCGCACGGTTCACACACACTCCACTCTCTGCCAGTCACTCCACACGCTCACAGGCACGTCCACGCCCTCCCTCACCCACCGTCTTATTTTTATCCGTAATTTTGTGTATTATTTCTGACTTACGAGTTAAGTAAATTTTATTATTTCTGACTTTTTTTTAGTAGTACCAGTAGAATATATCGTGCGAAAAATTTACCAGAGTTGTGCTAATGTGTTAGGAACATAAGGATTAGTTTCTCCTATAAGTATAGTCCTGTCCTAGAGTAGTGTCAGCAGAAATCCTGTCGCCGCCTGCGTTTCTCCACTGATTTTGAAAGCTAGTCATGAATCCGAAGCGGGTGACACTAATGGCAGTGATGAGTGACCATAGTCGTCTTTGTCGGTAGCTGCATTTTAGCCAGGATGATTTTTCGAAGTTCTTGGAGAAAGAGGCAGGGAAGGCGGTAGGAATTTTGTCACTAGTTGCGTACGCCTGGTGTGTGTGACGCGCGCGATGAGTGCACTTTTGTGAGAGTGAGGAGCGAGCACAGTTTGACGCATTTCCGCTGTATCCGTAACCCACTCAGTCCGATAATGACTTTCTCTCTTACATTGTTTACAGACGATTCCCTTTTTCTCTTACATTGTTTACAGACGATTCCATTAAGTTTTTGAGGGACTCCGAAGTAGAGAGGTTAGATTTGGCTTTCCCTTACCCCGTTGCAAGATTCCGCCAGAATTGGGGGGGGGATCAAGGTAGCAAGAACAAACATATATTACGTCACGGGACCGAAAGAGTTAACCGTGAATGTTCAATCCGGTTAATAGCTGGGGAGAATAATGGTCTACAGAAAAGACAGTGACTCAACTATTGCACCTAAGTTTGTGAACATAATAATGCAATTCCTGTAATGGAATTTTTGATGAATGCATAGTTGGCGTTATGAGTGGCCAAAATATCAACTGTACCTTGGTGCTTCCACCTTTAGTATTGCCGTGACAGCACTACGGGGACTTAGTAATCGGTCAAGAAGGCAAAAGATAAACTTGTGAACAAAAGCCAGTTTTTACAAGGGGAAGAGAGATATAGTTAAGTACATCTTGGTGTTAGAGTAGTAGTGCAGTGTATAGTTATCACTTTTTTTTTTTGGAGGGGGGCAGGTGATTTTATTCAGTTTGGCCCCTCGTAGTGAAGGGATTAATGTAGGCTACATCTGACCTCTCCAGTAAAAAAAAAAAAAAACTATAAAATAGTCTGGAGATTGCAAGAATAAAGCAAATAAAGACTGACAGGCGTGTTCGTCGACCGCGTGACCTACGTCGCGTTGTGAAGCTGTCCACGTTGGGAGAGGGTGTAGCAAAGGATTGGGTGTTGAGCAGGGGAATGGATGGGGGAGGATTGGGTGTTGAGCAAGGGAATGGATGGGGGATGAGCTGGAGTGTTGCTGGGCGGTGGTGCTGGAGCAAGAAATTATACGTTGTGAAATTGGGTGTTGTAAGAATAGTCGTTTGTGTGCACTAAAGGCTTATTTCAAAAGACGCTTTTAGAATGTAAGTGTTAGGAGGAAAGAAATGTGCATGGGAGAAAAAGAAATGGGTGGGGTGAGCTAGAATTGTGGTAGGGGTGGGGAGGGGTCATGAAAATATACGCTTTGAAACTGGGTGCTATAGTATTAGTGATTTGAGTGCAGTGAAGGTTTATGTCAAAGATTTCTCCAGCAGGAACAATATAATCGTGTGTTGCTCATGTATGCGGAGGTCTTATGACGCAGAAAAAATTGTCTTCCAACTAGTCATGTGCGTCATGTTTGTTTACCCTCGGTCTGGCTGGTTGCTATGACGACCAGGTATCGGCCACGTGCTATCAGAACCGGAAACAGTGGCCGTTTGATCGATACACTCATTGTACACTTCACTAGTTACCAGGAAGTAGACTGACTGAGGAGGAACAAAGGTTATACATTGACCGCGTGAGCAGTGCAATGTTTAAGGAGACAGCCGTATGCATAGACCTTAAATAGCGAAGGGGAAGGAGGCCCTGCAAGTTTTGACGATAATTTTTGAAACACGAGGAGGAGCGAACATGTCCGGCTATCTGTATCGTTATTAAATATTCTGCAATGTAGGATGGAGACCGGTCACATCTAATAATATCCACGGGCGTTCCATAAACAAGGCGCCACGTTCTATAAATGAGCGTCACCAGTCAGTTATATCTTTTCCTCCCCTGTATTCCCATGCTTACACTGTGGGAGGCAAACTGTTCATTTACAGCGTGTACGTTTATACCACCTAACACTATGCACCTGTTGAAGGAGCATGGATTAGGGATTAATGTCAGTAAAATTTCTCTGTCGGATTTGCCTCTAGATAAATTTCATTGGTGTGGAGGGCGGTTGATACGGCCCAGGTTATGAGTAGTGACAGACTCGTAATGAAATTAGCCATAGAGATGACCATGTGGTGGTGATGTACGTAGCTAAAGTGAGGGATTTATGTCTGTGATGATGTACGTGTCTGAAGTAAAGGATATGGTCATGTGATGTTGAATGTTACTCAGGTATAGGAGCGGACTGACCTTGTGATACTGTTGTTGGTGTTGAAAGTTAACCCTTAGGCGACGACAGGCCATCCTAAGGTGAACAGTATCCCCTGGAGTTTTAAGTTAGAGCTCTCTCACTCCCTTGACTTATTCTTCATTTTACACAATCAGCCACCAGACGATTTTATTCAACTTCAGGACGGATCTCGGATTGTGTAGTGGTAAGTGAAGGCTGTATCTAAATCCTGTTTGAGAGGTATATCGTAAGATGCGTAAAATCGTCTGGAGATAGCAGGAAGTAAATGGAAAATGGGTCCTTGGGTTCAGAAGATGTAAAAATGTTCAGACTTTACACATCCTTTAAAGGTTAGAGACTGGAGACTGTAAGGATAGAGACTGAAGACTAAGGAGAGACTGGAGGCTGTAAGGAGAGAGACTGAAGACTAAGGAGAGACTGGAGGGTGTAAGGATAGAGACTGAAGACTAAGGAGAGACTGGAGGGTGTAAGGAGAACCAAGGAGAACCCACTAAGCTGAGGACAACCGTATGGAAGTAGCAAGATATAAGTGTTGATATTTCTTACATTCTGGAAGTCTTAAAGTCAGTTTATAACGCCAATAATATGCTGTCATTGAGAAGTGGGGACAGATTCAGTTTCTGTCCATAGTACTCACTAGCCGTGCTTTCTTGTTTTTTTTTTATGTGTCCGACTCTGGGCATAGGCTTTACAGCCTGCTATCAAGGCCCAGCCGTCCTCCTACATACCATACACCTCTACATGTCACCACTTCGGCGCTAACACCCACCGTCCATATTGAATACATGCTAGGGCTGTCTCATACAGGACTGGTGTATTGGTATTAGCGGGGTTATTTTTACGACATGTCGGCGGGTCTTCTGGTAGATCAGTAAAGCCTGATTTAATGAAATTCAAATCCTTAAACTGTTCCCTGCCCCAGCGAGGATTCGAACCTGGGTCCCTCGGGACTGCAAGCCAACTCTCTACCGATCGAGCTACCGCCTCCCCNAATACACACACACACACACACACACACACACACACACACATCGTAGCGGAAGGGTTAAGGTATAATATGCAAAACACGTCGATAAGAAAAATACCTTCGTTTCTTGCAGAGCCCATTTGAATACAACCTCAGGTCCTCAGAATGGGTTTGCCAAGGTTTACTAAAGTTGATTTACTAGACACTTGCCGTAACCCCTGCACTGTGATGACTTATATTTCCTTATTTTATTGCTACTTCCAGACAGTTTTATTAATTTTATGGGAGATTCCAACAGTTTGTAATTTCTTCTGCGAGTCGTCTCTTTAAAGCTAAAGTATCCTGGTGGTAGCAAGAATATAAATAAGTCAAGGGGTTCACTTGATGGCCGGACAGTGAGTTAAGAGTATCAGCATTTCAGTGGTGTGTGTGTTCATCAGCATCATTATCATCGTCGTCGTCGTTGTCACCCCCACCACGTAGCTTGAATTGGTTTTTGTTTCAGTTGAACCTCACCTCATTGTACCTCACCCAGCCCAAGCTAGCCTTGCGTAATTTGATTGGCTTTTAGCGTTTGAAGTGAACCTAACCTGACTTTGCCAAACGTAACCTGACTCGAATTGTTTTGTGTTGTTTCAGGTGTACCTCTACGGTGGCGACGTGCATCTCATCCCACAAGCCCAGTCCCCCGCCTTTCTCTCACCGCTGCCCTCCGGAACCCCCAACATCATGGACGCCGTGAGCACCGTGAGACGCCTGTCAGAACACACCAGAGCCTCGCCAGAGATCCAACACGCCATCAGCACACGGATTAGCGGGTCAGTCTTTCAGTTTAAGTTGACCCGCGTCTCCTGGCATCGGCCTCCTCCTGGCTCCGGACTCTCACCTTCCGCTTGGTCCTGCCTACATCTGTCGCCAGCTTCCTCATACACGTTTATTATTATTATTATTATTATTGTTTTAATTAGTATTATAAACTGTTAGGTGCTTGGCAATGTAGTGCTTAGAACGTCTCGGTCGGAGTCACCAAATGGTGAATGGAGGCTGTTGGACCATGTTACGCTGCTCAGTTTCAGCTTGACTTCGCTTGGTGCCAGATTCCTCACACACATTATCGTCCTTATTGCGGTACCGTAAATTGATCGCATGGAACAATTATGCATACATTTGGAAAAGTTTTATATTGAGAAAAGACAACAGATTAGTCATCATTATCCGGACCTCCTTTCCCACCGTATGGCAGGGTGAGGAGTAGCAACGTCCAGACAGCCCAAATGTGCCCAGTCCATTGGGCCACGCTTCCATTCACTCCTCATTCAAGCCCCCAGAATCCTGGCTTTATCGGATACGCCAAAAACTTTCACCACGTTTTGTAGCTTCACATTAACGTATCCAATAGAGTCAATCTGGACGCTGCCACGTTAAAAAGGGTGCCAAATCCCTGATCATACACTTCTCAAAACATTCATCCAGCCAGATCGATCTCTTGTCAGTCTACACTATAAATAGTTTTTCTAAATATATGCGTAACTCTTATAGGCCATTATTGAGGCACCTGTTGGTCTATGGTTGAATTGTTCCTGTTGATGGCCAAGTGTATAGTTTGGAGGGTTGATTTTTTTGTCACCAGCTTTCTTATACGTGCCTGCAGTTGTTTTCGCACCTGCTGGTCTACTGGTAGGGTTCTACTTGATGTCCAGGCCTCATAGTGGAAGATGATTTAACAAGCAGCCAAGGACACCCTTCCCCATCTGAGCTAAGGCTAATGGAATTTTACGCAACATTATTCAAGTTGTGGCAGTGGCTCAGTTCCGTCAGGCGAGCACAAGCTGATTATAATGCCTGGTGCTTAATCCCTGGTAGTCTAGTGGTTTGAAAGCCCCGTTCGTAGTGATGGCTTTCCGTAGGTTCAGTCCCCAAGAGGTGACATGGAGATTTTTTATCATGCGGTGGTCATTCATCCTAAATGTACTAAACTATGGCAACCTGGCCTCGGCCCACCACACCTTGAAGGGGGTTAGAGAGGAATGGCTAAATGCAAAAAGAAAGGACCCAAGGCCAAAGGCCAGCAAAAATTATCCTTCCCTTAAACATCTGTATGGAGAATTCCAAATTAAAGAACGTGCTTTTATATGGCAGGTTTGTTACGCCATTGACAGTAACTTGACCTTTTCAATCATTTTTTTTTCTCGTTCCAGACGATTTTTTTTTTTTTTTTTTTGGGGGGGGGATAGATACAGCCTCTATTATTCCCTTCACTACGAGGGGACTGTCCAGAGCTCATCAGAATCATCTGGTCGCAGCAAGATTAAAGTGAAAAACGCTGACTTCGTAAGAAGCGGTTAAGTATTCTGTGGTAGGTTGGTGGAGAGACAAGTGAGTTTCAGCACCCGCATTGGAGTCAGGGTCGTACTGTAAATGGCATAGGAGACTTTCTAGCAACTCATTCCTATTGATTTATTTTGTATACTACACCTAAACATTTTCCTGGATAATGTTTGTATATTTTTGATAGACATAATTTGTATCACTAATATACCAGAGGATACTGAGGTGTAATGTGCAGAATGGATTGCATAGGAAAAGTTTTAGGAAATCTCTAAAGCCACTTAGAATTAGACTGTCACGTATTCTGGCGTGGTTCCTCAAGCGACACCAGCTTCTGCAATAGAATGATATTACCTCCGCCAACGCAGCTGGACTGAGAATGTATTAACCGTGTCTGTGTACAAGTTTCTCAAAAGTTGTATTTCACTGAAATCCGGTGGATGGGTGAAGATTTTATTAGATTTTGAGGTAGATGCGGATCTGGATGAGTGAATAAGCTGTAAATTTTATTAGTATTGGCAGAGGTATACATTCTCTGAATATGTTACAGGGCATACTTAACACCGTATAATTAATCGACTATGTGTCAGTAAAAATATTCGTTTGGTAGGAAAGAAGAATTATAGTAGTAAATCATAAATTGTATTGGCGTTGGCGAAGGTAGGCACTGGATGCTGACTAGTTAAATTTCTGTATTTATATGGTTGGGACAGATGTTGAGTTGCCCGTGAAACTTGTATTTTTTAAATCTATAAGGTAAATGGCTTAAGTGGTAATATTGTCTGTATTGTCAAAAAAAAAAAAAAAAACGGACGTGTGAAGGCGTCCGGTGATTATATTTTCGATTTGGTACAGTTGAATTGTGGGTAAAGTGCGGATAAATTACTTATTGAAAAAGGGGGGGGAGTGTGAATGCGCCCCATGGAATAACTAGAGGTCGTATTTTATGTGCATTTGGAGATTCCGTAACACATTTTCCTTAGCGATTTATTTTTATTTAATACATCTCAAAGTCCTCTTGTACACATATTTTCTTTATAATATAGACATAGTTTGCACCAGTCACATACAAGAGGATATTTAAAGATGTGGTAGGTTAAACAAATCGTACAAGAAGAGGTGTTACGAAAGCTCCAAAGCCAACCAGAAATAGGCCCTTCAATGAGCTTTCAGGTTCTTCGTGCTCCAGAACCAGTCCGCCCACAGTTACTCTAACCTGCAATAGATAGTATAACCTAATCTAACGTGCTCCATCATAGTCTAACCAAAAGTAGCGTAATCTAACCTAACAACCTAACCTAAGTAGATTTGGTTGACTGCGGACGGATTAGTTTCGGGGCAGGATTGACGTGTTAGCGAGTGTGAGGGCGGCCGTGTGGCTCCATGGGCTGCATGGGGCAGGAGTGCTGGTGTCGCGCTTATGAGAACTCTTGAGTAAAACCCGAATTGTAGATGGCATAGGAGACTTCGTAGTAGTTATTCTTTACCTATTTATTTTACATATTACATCTTAACATTCTCTTTTATTAACTCCGCGAGTGTAGTTGGTATGCCTTATCTATACACAAGATCGTAAAAAAAAAGTTGTAAGTGGGTTTCAGTGAAATATGATGGATAGATGGTCATTAGGTGAAGGAAGCGTTCAGATTTTGAGGTGGATCCTGTTCCATACTGGACCAAATCCTAAATTTTCGTAGCGTCGGCGGAGGTATGTGCTTTCTGAGATTGTTGGACGGGGCAGACTAAGACAGTTTAATTAGCTCCGCCAGCGACATTGGGAAACATAAATTATATTGGCGTTGGCGGAGGTTTGCAATCTGTGTGCTTTTTATGGTTTTAAAATCGACATACAGTACATCAGTAGCTAGCGTAAAATAGAATAATGAGCTGTTATGTGCAGAATAATTCTCTCAAGAAGAGATGCTTCGAAGCATCCTGTGCCACTTAGAATACGACCCTTAATTGTATACTGTATAAGATTACACGTTAATTCATGTATCTTCACAACTATCAGTTACTTCACTGCCAAAACAGACTGAATAATACAGTAAAATAAACAATCAGATAATGCAAAAACAACGCGATAAGACAAAACGTGGTACGACTAAATTGCTAGGCAGACCTTTTCCCTTCCAGCTTAAGATACTTAATAAATACGATTCCTGGGTATACCTGTAGCGGTGGTGGGTTGGTCTGCCTGCCGGTCGCTATAACTTTGACCCGGTTGACCATAAGGAGTGGCGGCGGCGGCACCACACTCCCCGCTCGCCTTGACGCCCTCTGCAGTATCGAAAGTGAACAGCCACAAAGGCGTTTTTGTGGCCAGGAGGATCCGCAGCCAGGCTGATGACGGATTCGTTGGACTTGAAGTAACGGCGGGTAGTGGAAGCTCCGATGAGTGAAGCTGCTCTTCCCGTACGCACCTGGCTCGCCGCAAATACACGCTAACGGCCATATTAAAATTGGATATGCGAATGTGTAAACAAGCTCCCAATTTTGAGGGTCTCGTACGCAACAATAATTGTCAGATGTGATCAGCCTACATTCCACAACGGAGGTAGTCAGCAACGGTACAGATTTGTCGGAAGTGTCCTATTTTCATAACTTTTTTTTTTTTTTGGGGGGGAGGGGAGCTTGCCCACCTTTACGCGCATTCAGTTTAATAATACGGGCGTAACGCGTCCTTTCTGTCCCTAGGTACCCCAGCAAGATAGCGCGGGAGCAGCACATCGCTCATGCCTACGTGCCTGTGGCCGTGGCTGCCCTGCTGAGAGAGTACCCGTCCCTTGTCGGCCCTTCCGTCCACGCCTTCTGTAGCAGGGACACCATCGACAGCAAGGTACGTCGATCACTTATCTTTATGGATCTAGTTTTTCCAACCAGACGAAGATCCTAACTCCATGCAGCACGGTTGGCGGTAATCGGATTGAAAGATCAGTGACTAGTAACCAAGGATTTTTATTCTTGTCTCATAACTAAGGCTCACAGAATTGCTACCATGACTAAGTTCAGTATTCAGGTTGACCCATTTCCATCTGGTGAAAAAACAACCATACGCGGTAAATTAACACCTTCAGGCCCAGGACGTTCCTGAACAGTGTAATCGGCATCCTTGTGCTGAAAACGTTAAACAGCCACTTAGATTGAAGCATTTTCCTAGTTTATTCTTGACACACACACACACACACACACACACACACACACACACACACACACACATTGCTGTTATCTTTATTCTCTTCCTTCACCACTTCACTCTCTCCACCACCACATTAACTGTGCCACCACAGTAATCACTTATTCACTCCAC
>JAGKTI010000418.1:106954-139128 GCA_018397915.1 Birgus latro
ACACACACACACACACACACACACACACACACACACACACACACACACACACACTACCCCATATATTTTTGAACCACACATTTCACTTCCACACTAACCATCAGTTGCTTTGCTTTCACACTCCATCCACCCTGCTTACTTCATTACTACGCTTATTTTAAAACCACACTTATCCCAAGACTCACTTCACCCTTACACTAATGCTCTTTCCACCACACTCACACCCACTCCTCACTACATTTGCCTCAGTACTGTGTGTGTGTGTGTGTGTGTGTTTTAGTACAGTATGTCATATTTTTGTGTTGGTAAGGCCTTTATAATAACTGGCAGAGGTGGGGGGGGGGAAGTAAGCTAATTGGTCAGTAACAGGTAGGTCTTTCATAAGTGTTTCCAATACAGAATTGATTAATGGTTAAAATGGTTGCATCTCTGAATAAGGTACCTAGCTGTGTAAACAGAGGACTCCCTGTAGTAATACCCCCTTGGTCTCTTCTGCCTGGCCTAAAATTGACATCCCTTTATTTTGAATTCTTAGCTGTAGCAAGAAATTTACACATAAATATAGTGCCAGTCATTGATAAGTGCTATTGAAAGGAGCTATGAGAAATAAGCTGCAAAATGGATGAAAATCCCCCATCTGCACCAGTAACCAGTCATCTCTCTAACCACCAGGCACTTAGAGTGATGCGACACTTTCCACCTGAGACACGTGTGATGACAGCTGTGCGTATGAGCAAAGCTGCTTATGCTCGTCTCTTGGCCTCTCGCTACATCCCTGACATGCGCACTGGCTGGGCCCTCCCCAAACCAACAGACCAACACTACAAGGCTCATGATATTGGAATGAAACTGGTGAGAAGATCAGATTCTTTCTTACTCAGACTAAAAGGGAAAAAGGGATGCAGAACAGTAAGTCCTTGTAAGTTCCCTTTTATTTTTTGTTGCATATTTTTTTTGTCTGTATTTTACTTACATAACTGCTGTGGTATTATTTAAAGCATAAAAGTTGATTTTGCCGACTGTCATTACATCTGAGTTTCACAGCAACTTTACAAGCTTTTGCCTCTTCATTTTATATTGCTACTGTTACCACCAGATGATTTAATTCAGCTGTGGAGAGAGATTTTGAAGTTGAGGAATCAGTCAACTTCCTTCACTACTAGAAACCTCCTTTAAGGGTTAAAGTTAAATGTTTGGTGGTAGCAAAAAGGAAATTTTAAAATCATTGGATTGAAAGGGGATAAGGAAGTTATTAATCACTGTCTCCAGCAATAGTCTGTTCTAAGGTGAGAGAGGTTGGCAACAAGCTAATTGTTGTCCGTTTGCCTGTGCCCCATGCTGTGAATGTGGATGAATTGGCTGATCATTGTATTGGGCTTTCTGTTTACCAAATTGTATGTGTACACTAGCCATTGATTTGAAAACTTCAATTCAGTAACTGTAAAGTTAGTGAATGCCTGTGATAATCATATCAAAAGTATTTTAATACAAAAACAGAAGCAGTGCATGGGAACAAGTGAGTTTGCCAGATCTCCGATTTATTAGCTACATTGGGCAGGAGCATCGAGCAGTTTGAATTTCTTTGTGGAAGGTACTTGTTTGTACTTTGTAAGTTAAGCAGGCTAATGTATGGATTTTCTGTTTCTCTGTACTGTGTATCATCTAGTTCATTATTGCCCCAAGTATTTGTTTTGATTTCTGAAATCTGAGTGCAGTTTTGAAATGTGTTGAATTAATTTCACAGATTTCAAGCCTGTGGATACAAAGGATCTCTCATAAACTTATGAAGTGGAGAAAAAGGAATTTGATCATTTTTATTATTGGATAATGTGCAGATGATTGCAAAACTATAATCAGCCAGCCACAGTCCATCCTTGATGGGAGGGAATGAGCTGCTACAGCCTTATCTTCTCTCTACCCCTTCCAACAGGCATGTGGTCTGGAACTGCTTGTGTGTAGTGCTGGGGGTGTTACTCCAACCTCTACTCCTGATTCCCCCATGGACCTACACATGGACCTCACCAAAGATAACCCTGCCTGGCTTCGTTACCGACAGTCTCTTGCTGAGAAAGGATACTTTAGGGTGAGCTATACCTCAATGAAATGCAGTCAACATAATCACTCGCTGCCAAATAAGAAATACAATCAGTGTATGGTGTAGGTATTTTAAACAATAGGCATGATAGTAATTGTATGTCTAGTCAGTACTGTATTTCTTGGCTGTTTGTGCCTACTGGGATCCCTTGATAAATAGTATGGTAGTATGCTGGGCTCACACTCATATCCTGCAATAATAATAATAATAGTGACACTGGTGATGACAATTAGGCATGTACTAGGGTGCCCATTACGAGAGACCCAGTAGTCCTTATAAGTACTTCACACCATAACAGATAAGATGACAGGAAGGCGATGTTCATTTTAGAATTTGCTGTGCATTGTTTTAATCAGTTTTTAAGGATTTTTTCCATTTGTATTCACTTTAGACAGTAGTGGAGCAATAGCAGGTACCTCCCTTTCATTCTGGTAGTATCAAGATGGCCTCATTACTTAATAAAACTGTTCTTGCGGAGCTAGGTAGATGACCGTTAATCAGCCCTCTGGTACTGGGATCACTTATGGAAGAGGCAATCCTAAAAATTGGAGGTGCATCACAGAATGGGTTTACACCTGTTAGTCTTGTGGTGTTTAGCACCATCTGGGGTGAAGGTTATGTGATGTCCTTAACCCTTTCAGGTCCCAAATAGGTCTGTATTTTCAGTCTGAAAAACTGCATTTTTGACCAGCAAAATCAGGGGTTGTAAATTAAGAAAAAAAATATAGCATTCATGCATAAGCAACTAATACCGTACGCATCTGTCTACAGAATATTAGGGCTCTACTTACCATACAAGAGATTTAATAACAATAGGAAGTGGTGTGTGGTGTCACAGATAAATGTACTTCTTTATCATTATCATCATCATCCAATCCTACATTGCCCCATGAGGAGCGTAGGAGCCCGGGGCTAGGCAAGTTGGTCCTGATATTTAAGATAAGAGTGACCGGCCTCACTCATCCCCGAGTGGCATTACATGAGCGATAAACCCCAACGATCCCTTGGATATAAACCTTCATTGGCTCAATCCGATTGGAGCGCATTTCTTTATACAGTACAGAATAATAGAGAGACACTACTGGTAACCTAAAATTGTAAATATGTGTTATATCTTCTCAACTGGATTGTCCAGTACCCAGGAAATGAGTAATACTGAGAGAAATACTGATAACTTTCACCAGCTTCCTGCCACAGTTTACAGACACGCTCAAATAGGTGAGCCATGATCATGGCCAAGAGACCCCCTTTTGTGTGTGTGGAGACCCCCTTTTGTGTGTAACTCACCGGGTCGGTCAGGATCACTTGATGGTCGTGATCGTCAGCTTTTACTCTCCCGGAAGGGAGCTGAGAGCTCATATAGTCCGATCTATGGGCAAGGCTGTGACCTTCACACACGCACACACCCATCCCCTTGCTCAAGGAGGATAGTAACCACCCACTTCGTCAGTGAAACTTTTCGCAACCTGAGCGAGGCGCGAACTCCCGTCTACCAGATGGCAAGCGAGAACGCTACCACTGCGCCAGCGAGCGGTGTTGTGTGTGTGTGTGTGTGTGTGTGTGTGTGTGTGTAACTCACCGGATCGGTCAGGATCACTTGATGGTCGTGATCGTCAGCTTTTACCCTCCCGGAAGGGAGCTGAGAGCTCATATAGTCTGATCTATGGGCAAGGCTGTGACCTTCACACACGCACACACCCATTTCCTTGCTCAAGGGGGACAGTAACCACCCACTTCGTCAGTGAAACTTTTCGCAACCTGAGCGAGGCGCGAACTCCCGTCTACCAGATGGCAAGCGAGAACGCTACCACTGTGTTTGTGTGTGTGTGTGTCCGACTCTGGGCATAGGCTTCACAGCCTGCTATCAAGGCCCAGCAGTCCTCCTCCATACCAACACCTCTACATGTCACCACTTTGGCACTAGCACCCACCATCCATAGTGAATACATGCTAGGGCTGTCTCATACAGGACTGGTGTATTGGTATTAGCAGGGGTATTTTTACGACATGTTGGCGGGTCTTCTGGTAGATCAGTAAAGCCTGATTTAATGAAATTCGAATCCTTAAACTGTTCCCTGCCCCAGCGAGGATTCGAACCTGGGTCCGTCGGGACTGCAAGCCACCTCTCTACCGATCGAGCCACCGCCTCCCCCACCTGTACCGATAAAGCCACGATCATGGCCAGGTAACCTGAAAGGGTTAATAATTTGACCCCAAGAGGTGATTGGTGGTTTTTCAATAATCTTGTACTGTGAGGGACTTAGATTAGTCACCTTCCCCTAAATCTTTTTGACTACGGTTCTCTACCCTTGATGAGCATTTTGCTGGGTAATAAGGGATTGGGTGTGTTCTTTTTCAGTATGAAACTGTTATAAGGTCTACTGGTTTTTAGTACATACCAGTACTGTATAGTGAATTTAGTAGAGACAGTGAATTTTGTTTGAAGTGAACAGTTTATTGTATATTTTCATATACGTACTAAGTGACTTTTTAAAAATTACTAAATTTTTTATGATTTTGTGGTGTTTTGTGCTTGAATATTAAGAGGTATTTTGATTACTTGCAGATTATACAAAAGCTGCAGTAAAAGAGGAATGTTAAATTTTAATAAAACTTTTCCAGTCATTAATTTTATCCTAATTTATATTGATTGCTGTGCAGGGAGAGCTGGAGGGATCAAAGCTGTATCAAGAACTTGAGGGTCAGGCAATGCAGTACTTTGTGACCAATGTCTTACCAGCTGTTGGGAGGAAGCGTAGTCGAGGCCAGGATGATGATGACAATGATTTTCTGCCCATGGGTGCTATGGTCATCAAGCTACTTGCCAAGGTTAACATAGATCATGAGTTCTACAAAGAGCGTTCAACACGTTTGGTGCCTGCTGATGGTTAGTATTGTACTTCATTTGCTTCAAGCATCCTGTATATAGTTGTTAGCCTGCTTTTGCTGTATAACCATACCTAGTTGTGTGATCCAAAGCATTTTATTTTAGTTAAGGTAACTGAATATAAATATCATCATTCAGACCTCATATCCCACCGTAGGGTGGGGTGAGGTAGGGTCGAGACAGCAAGAATGAATCTATATATCGCTCACAATTTTTGTGGCGTTGACTGCCAGTTTTTATAATTTGCAGATGAATATGCTACCACAAAATATACTAGTTTTAAGATGTATTTGGGAATTATTTTACAAAATTTGTCACTACACTGTCTGAAAATAACTAACTACTAAACTGCGGGCCATCACTTTCGTGACGCTCGGTGGCGATGGCTCGAGCCGTGGACCATCAGTTGGGTGCCTCTGTTTTCTTTTTAATTAGCCGGGGCCTTCAAAATATAAATATATACATGAAAAAATGCAGGAGAGTTCTGAGTGCTATTTATATCACTCAGGCTAGTATGGGCCAATATTTTATAAAAATAAGTCAGAGCGCGAATTGCCACCGGCTGGAAGTGCTAGGACCGCCTCACACAACCCCGCGGTTTAGGGGTTAAAAAAGTACTGTAGATTACACAAGGTTTTTAGCCAGTCATATAATGTAGTCAAATTATGGCTGTGAAGGGGCTCTTTTAGATGGGTTCTCATTATTCATGGTTGTCTGTTCCTTAACATCTTCAAAATATGTGGATTACACACACACAACAGATTTGTTTTGCATGGTCAGTATATCATGAGAAATTACCTCACAACAGAGTCATGCTAACGTGTGTAAGAAAATCCAGTAATTTCCCCAAAGTCCCCCTTTTCTCCCGCTAGAAAAATGTCTATCTCTGTATAGCCCGATGCGCTAATCCCGCAAAAGGTAGCCACAGACAAGACGCCTCCAAGTTGCTTTGTCACCAACCATTTGACTGTCCTCCCCTCATCTCACTCCCCCTCCCTCATATACCCCTCAACTCCATCCCTCCACCTCATCCTCAGTCTCCCCCTCCTTCCCTCCACTTCACCTACATACTCGCTCTTAGTATGTCATTCTCCATTCTCTCCACGTGTCCAAACCACCTCAATGTATTTCTCTAAATTTTCTCAATCACATCCACATCCACTCCGAAACATTCTTTAACTTCCTCATTCATCAACCTGTCCCTCCTTGTCACTCCACATACTCCTCTCAGGTAACTCACTTCCACTGCTCTCACTCTTGACTTGTTCCCCTCCAGCAAGGTCCATGCCTCACTGCCATACATCAAGGTAGGGATCACAGTACTATCATGCAGTAACTTCGTAACTTCCATACTCACCTCCCTGTTTCTCATCACTGCTTTCAGTGAACCAACAACCTTCCTTCCCTGCTGTACCCTTTCAAGCACTTCATCCCCCAAACTTCCATCCTTACTCATCATACTACCCAAGTACTTGAATGTACCCCCACCATATATACACTATACAGTATATTCTTAAAAACACACTGATCATCATTAGGCCTAAGAAAGTGAATAAGCAAGAACATACAGGTTATAAGTGGCCAGTAAGTGGACTTTAACTCATCTTTAACCCCTAGCCAGCAGAAGCAGTTACTGAGAAGTACCTTAGAAAAAAAAAAAAAAAACTCTGCAGATGCCTTTGACCACAGGATTGGAACAAAAATATAGTTACACTGCATTGTGGAATGTTTTAATGTAATCTATATGTAGACTTTACCACAATGTGGAACCATTGCCATATTTCATTAACGTAGCAAAAAGGGCGTTGCAAGCATCTGGTTGGTGGAGTGGTATGAGTAGATCGTAGGTTTCTTTACCATGCCTTGTAAAATGACCAAACCTAAAAAGTTATACATCTCCCTGAGATTTCCTTCCACATCAGACCTCTGCTCTTTGTCATCATTTTCCCCCCTCCTTCTCTTTTCTTCACAGACCCTGGCTGCCTATTTGTTTGTTTCACTCACTGTATGTTCAATTATATCCCTGTCTACAAAAGACATAATTATCTCCAGTAGTTCCTGAGGATTTTGCAAAACTACTTTGACCCCTGTGTCTTCAGGAAATGGCAGTCATTTTCAACTGACTGGAGAATGACTCAACCGCCAACTGGAACTTGGTCATCATTGCCATCAACTTCTGCACTTGACAGATTATCATATGGCTTCTCTGCAATCTGAAATTGTGATTAATCACAACTATCAATGTCATCACCATCACTATCTGATGTAGAATCACTGCTGTCATCATCAGTGAAATCATCATCCAAATTCTGATCTAGAATAAGTTGTATCATCACTGCTATCATCAGTGAAATCACCATCCAAATTCTGATCTAGAATAAGTTGCATCATCATCACTAATCTTCCTCCCTGTGTAAGACATGATTATGTGTACAATATCCAAATATCAATAGAAAATTAGAAATTGAGGTCTACAAGAGAAACAAAGGAGTGTTGTGTCTCCTCTGAGAGCTGGGAACAGATTGATTAAGTCACTGAGTGAGCAACCTTACATAAGCCACCTACGACCCATATGTTGCCAGTTAGGGACATTTCAGGCTCTAGGGCACTTACACATTGCCGACTATATTTTATAATCTCTGCTAGGATTTACAGGGAACAGTTTTTTGGGGAGTGTCTATATATAGTCTCCCCACAGTTTTTCAGTAGATTTTGCAGTCTGTATATAGTTCTGTCACCGGCTAAGGGTTGACTGTGCGAGAGCAGATATTAGACCTCTGAGCCCTCAAAATCACTCCCCCGAATTCATCAGAGATGGATATCTTGAATGTTAGCAGGGAAGAATTGAATGCCATTCAGTTATTTTGCTATGCAAGATGGATTGGGATAGAGGTTGATGGTGCCATGTAAAATGTATTTTGTGCAAATGCTTACAAAAAACTAGGGTCTACATGTGTTACAAACCTCTAGCCACTGCTTGGAAAGAGACCCTTATGAGTCAAGTGTGTTTGGAGTGCCTTCAGTCATTAGACCACCCAATGTCTAAAATTATAAACTTTGTATAAGTAATGGGGCTAATGCAATACATCAGTAAACAATATGAAGGCCAGTCTTTGAACTTCCCACATGCAACAGAGAACTGCCCCACAAAAGGGAGAGTGCTGAAGGGTAACAAGAGGGGTTAAGAGGGCTTTTTAAATATGTTATCTCATAGACTATGAATAACAGAAATGTGTTGCAGATGATAGCTGGCTACAGATCACTCCTGATGCTTTGGATGAAATATTGGAAGCCAAGTTTGGAAAGGACTCTGGTCCCCGGGCAGCCAGTGACGAGGAGGTAATGCACTCACTCTCTGCCTTCCTGGGCCACATGTCAGACCTGGAGGGGGCTGAGGTTCCTAAAGACTTACAGGACCGAGCTCGGAAATTGTCCACACTCTCCACTGCAGAACGCAAGAAGAGCAGGAAGCCCTCATCACTCTCCGTTGCCAACTACCAGCTGCGCAAGGTCTCAGCCCAGTCTGCTGCTTCAGACTGCTCGGAGATGTCGTCTTTCTCTACCAAGATTGACTTTAATGCAGATTCCTTCACTGATGCCATGGCCAATATTCTTGGTGAGCCCTCTTTCTTTTTAAATTTGTCATTCATACCATTCTCTGTTTCAGTTCCATGAGCAAATACAACTCAGTATGACCTCATTGTAGTGCAGTCCTTCACATCACAGTGCATTTATTACCTCATGCACATCACTTTTACAACACAGACAGTCCTTCAGTATACTATCATCAGAAGTGGCCTGTTTCTTGCACTCCTCTGGCTTTTCTATCCATATGATCTTGAGGCCACAACAACAACCTCACCATAAACAATACTCCCCTGCCACATGAACACACACCCGAAATACTTGGTGTAATATACAATACATCACTGTTATTTAAACAACACATCACAAACATCAAAAATAAATTAACACCTAGACTCAATGCCTTGAGGTCATTTGCCCATACAACATTTGGACACAACAAAGAAACCACCACCACAGTATACAAACAATATTTACGTTCAGTGATGAATTATGCAAGCCCTGCTTGGGCTCCTAACCTCACTAAAATTCACTATAACACTCTTCAGACCATACAAAACAAGGCCCTAAAAAATAATCACAGGTTGCACAGCTACTGCACCTACAGACCACCTACACGAAGAAACCAAAGTCCTCAAAGTCAAGGATCATCTAGACATGAAAGTCACCCAAATTCTCACTGCAGCCTCCACAAACCCACAGCATCCACTACACTACATGGCAGCACATCCAAACACACCAAGGAACATCAAAACAACACCCAGCACACGATATCATACACAAATACTGTCATCTCTTCCCCCATGCCCGCCGCAGACCGGCATCCAGAAGCATACAGTAAAACTTCGATATAACGGACTTCAGTAGACCGGAATTCGCTCTTATCGGACTCGAGGAGCTACCGGACTAAACTCCTATATATCGGAAAAAGTCCGATATAACCAGAAAGCAGTCCGGACTGCCTGACAACTTCAGCTATGTTCACCACAATAAGACAGGTAAAAGACATGTTTTTCAGTGCACAGTACAGTATTATTATACCATTTGATTAATGTAGTGAAGTTGTAACACAGTACAATACTGCAATGGTGGTGAACACCACTGATGCAATCCGGACTAATGTCTGATATATCGGAAAAAGTCCGGATTAGCAGGGGTAAGTCCGGATGTCACTTTTATTGGAAAATCGCATATTTTGGACTGGCCTGAGCCCCAATTAGTCCGTTATAGTGAGGTCTTACTGTATTTATATTCATATCACTCGCCATTCCATTCAGTCACTTTTAAAGACAACACACAGCTGCATGCACGGTCTCCTGATATCCATCCTTCTGAATCCTATCTCCCTCATGAGGACAGGGTCCACCTGGCCAGGCTAAAATGTGGGCATCATCCAGCCCTCTTTAAGTTATCAGAAGAGGCTGGATGACTCCATTGCTGGTGCCTGTCCAGGATGTAACACATCACCCCATACTATTAAGCACATCATGGAAGACTGCATTGCACACAGTCACCTATGCCAACAACACTACATACACTTATTGAGAGCTTTGTGGGAACGCCCGGTCTCGGCCATGAGCATCCTTAGGGACTCGGGGCTGTTTGGCCAGACTGCCTAGGGAACAACTACTACGACACACTTGCACAATACTATGGTCCACATCTGTTTTGAAGTAAGTGCCATATGTATATTTATAATTTTCCCTTGGAGATCAGTTCTTTTAGTTGATACTGTGAACTCTAGTGCATTTTTATTTGGGCAGAACAGATTTTGTTGTTTTTCAGTTCATTATGTTTTACTTTATGATATTGCTGGCTTTGTAACAGATCTGCATAGGTTTTCAGTAACAGTTCATCATCATCATCATCATCCTGACCTTAATTTTCTAGAAGTAGGATTGGTAGAATCAAGAAATAGAAAAAGGAAACCTACACTAGAGGAAGCATTTTTGAGCATATGCATGACACTTCTCACTGTTTGTTTCATATATGTAAACGCAGTTCATGTATTTGGTTATATTTTAACTATGATGAAAAAAAAAGCATGAAACAGGCTATAGACCAAGTTTGTATTGAACTTTCCCCAAACCATAACAATGTTTGTAGCTGAATAAAATACTCGTCTATGCTTTATTTTTAGTTTCACAAGGTGCTGCATAGCAGTTTGCAGATGCTTAGCGAGATGCTCTCTTTCATCTGTCCTTGAATTCTATTCCCCCTTCCCTCCCCCCCATATGATGAGAGACACCATCCATTCTAAAGAAAGCAACAGTGTGAATGGTGCTTAATGGACACTTTATTGTCCTTAAGCCTCCATGATTTATAACCTGACAAGCAATTGTTGTTGTTGTTATACTACCCCAGTCTGTCTGATTAAGCAGACCCATCAACTGCAGGCAGTCAACCACCCCTATTTGGCCTTTGCATGCAGCTGACAGCACCTTGCCACAGCGAGGCAGTGTGGTTATATGTTACTACCCATAGTTGTAAATGGTTTCCTGAGTTACAAGAAGCCATTTGACTTGCCACTCAGTGTACAGCCATGTTAAATGGATAGAATAACAGTACTGTAAATAGTAATGGGAAGGATGGGAGAAATAGGAGAACGACAAATACAGAAAAAGAATAATGGACATGAAGGAAGAAGTAGGTAGAACCATATCAAAATGTGGATGATGGGCACCCTCCACCTACCACCACAAGCTGTTGTAAAGGTGCTATGTGCGGCTTTCTGATACCTAGCGTGAAACTCCCCAACCCCCCACACTCTTTAAATTTCAGAGATGTGTTCGGTCTTTTTGAGCTATGACGCAACACCCTTTGAATCAGCAGGAGAAGGTTGTTATTCAAAAACCTGCCATTATGCTGCAACCTTCATTGTATACATTTGTTGGTAGGTGCGCTTTCCCACCCACTTTATTGTTCAGCCATAAAAATGCTCTGACAACGTGTGCACACATCAAAATCCTGGAGTCTTTAGCTTATCATAATGCACGAGGTAGGGCACCTGAAATCTCCGTTTTTTTATATATACACTCGACCCTTGATTTCCGGGACTAAAAGGGGGGGAGACCAGTCCAGGAATTGCAGAGTAGGGCCCCACATACCATTCCCCGGACTATTACCATACGTTGTCCAAGTTCTCCAATATTGTCTGGCAATTATTCCAATATTCTAGAGCATTCTGGAATGTAGGCTACCTATACCAACATAACATACACTATCTATCTATATACCTTGGCTGCTTCCCCCAAGAAAAGGGAGGTAGCCGAGACAGGTCAACACACTACCAATTTACTCATCCACTCATACACATTCGTTCACATCTTAGCCCCAAAGGGGAGAAGGGACAGATCCTCACCGCACCATACCGCACGAGGGTCAACTACACAGTGCAGTCAGTGACATCCGCAGCAGGGCCCGACAGCAAAGCTGGTTTACCCCTGCCACATCATAATGGATCCAGCCTCTTACCTGCACCTGACCTGATCAGCTGATCAGACAAAAAGCAGGAGAATATCCCCTCAGGGCTGCATCATCATTTATTCATTCACAATTTCTCTCCATTCATTTCTATCATGCACAGCCACTCTTCCTTGCTCAACAGACAACCCTCTCGCATCCAATGCTCTCCTCACACTGTCCATCCATCCTATTCGTGGGCTTCCTCTCAGCCTTACACCTCTCACATCAGATCTAGTTATCTTTTTCACCAGTCGCTCATTATCCATTCTCTCCATATGCCCAAACCATCGCAACACCCTCTGTTCAACTCGATCAGCCATCTCCCGAACAATTCCAGTTCTCCTTCGCACTTCATCATTTCTCACTCGATCCATACGCGTCACTCCACACATACTCCTCAGACACCTCATCTCCATTACATTCAAACTTTACCTCTCTGCTACACCCATATTCCATGTTTCAGCCCCATATAATGCAGTCGGTACCACAACACCCTCATACAGCCTTCTTTTTACATCCATTCTGAGTGAACGACATCCAAACACTTTTTTCATTCCTCCCAGCACCTTTCCAACTTCATTGATTGTAAACTTCACTTCTGCATCTATTCTTCCATCCGTAGCAACATGTGACCCTAAATACTTAAAACACTCAACCTCCTCAAGCAACTCACCATTCAAAACTATATTCATCCTCCTACCATCTATCAACCTCGTACACTTCATCACTTTACTCTTATTCTCATTTATTTTCAGTTTCCTCCTTTCACACACCCTTCCAAACTCCTCTACCAACTGTCTCAGTCTCTCCTCTGAATCAGCCACCAGTGCAGTATCATCCACAAACAGCAGCTGCTTCAGATTCTACTCTCTACCATCATTCACCAGACTCAGTCCTCCATCTAACACTCTTGCATTCACCTCCCTTACAACACCATCCATATAAATATTAAACAACCAAGGTGACATCACACATCCCTGCCGCAGCCCCACTCTCACGGGAAGCCAATCACTCACAGTATTTCCCACTCTTACACACGCTCTACTATTTACATAAAAACTTTTCACTCCTTTTAGTAACCTGCCATCAAGCCCATTCAATCTTAAAACATTCCACAAAGCCTCCCTATCAGTTCTATCATATGCTTTCTCTAAATCCATGAATGCCCAAAACACATCCTTACCTTTCGCTAAATACTTTTCACACACCTGTCTCACAGCAAACACCTGATCCACACGTCCCCTCCCTCTCCTAAAGCCACACTGCTCATCACCAATCACTCCCTCTGTACCCTCTCTAACTCTCTTAATTAACACTCTACCATACACCTTGCCTACATACACAGTACATAAAATAACAACACTGACACAATAACAATAATAGTAACTGACACAATAACAGTATTTTGCTAGCTACAACCCTAAGAATGGTTGTTTAGACAGTTGTTGATGAGAATGTGGAAGGTATGATAGAAGATCAGAAAGCTGAGGAAAAAAGAGGAAAATGAACAAGGAATGGAACACCACAAGGTGAGCCAGCCACACTCATCAGCTGACTGAGGTCTTTCTATCTATCTATCTATTGCCAGACGCCTCAATCCTGCACGGGATGGCCACAAACAAATTGCCTCCATGTCACTCTGTTCCCTGCCATTGCACTACTACGCTCCCAACTCACACACCCCTCTCTCATATACCTCTCCACTCCATCCCTCCATCTCATCCTCGACCTCCCCCTCCCTCTCGCCCCCTCCACCTCACTCTCATACACTCTCCTCGTCAGTCTTTCACTCTCCATCCTCTCCACATGCCCAAACCACCTTAACGTGTTTCTCCTAACGCTTCCCATCACGTCCTCAACCACACCACAACGCTCCTTCACTTCCTCATTTGTTAGTCTGTCTCTCCATGTGACTCCACATGCTCCTCTCAAATAACTCATTTCCACTGCTCTCACTCTTGACTTCTGTCCTTCCAACAGGGTCCAAGCTTCACTTCCATATGTCAGAGTTGGTATCGCAATACTGTCATGTAACAACTTTTTCACTTCCATGCTCACTTCCCTGTTTCTTATCACTGCTTTTAACGAACCAGCAACCTTCCTTCCCTGCTGCACCCTTTCGAGCACTTCACCCTCCAGACTTCCATCCTTACTCATCACACTGCCCAAGTACTTAAATTCACTCACATTCTCCATATCCTTCCCATCCAATCTCACTGTACATTCACTGGCTTCACTTCTCTCGAAGACCATCACTTTACTCTTCCCTACATTCACCTTTAGATTCCGTTTCTTACACTGATTGAGGTACAACACACAATTATTGATTCAATCCTGGACCGAATCGGCAATTGTAATTGGAAGATATTTTAATCTTTATCACCATATAGGTTTGTACACCTAATTTTTGAAATTCGGTAAAAAATTTGTGCTTAATTTTATTAGGATTCAGTGAAAATTTCTTGCAGAATTGTTTTGCCTTCAGCCTAACAATTCGCCTTGATGGACTTTTGTAATAAACATTGATTTACAATGCAGATACATTTTGTTTGTACTCAGAATAAATATTTATGCAAAACAGAAGTCTGTCAAGGTGTACTGATGATCTGAAGGGGAAATATCTGCACACATTGACGTATTTAGCTTTGAAACCTAATTTTTTAATTGTTATATTAAAAATGGTAGATTACTAGTGGAGAAGGGAGAAAAAGTAAACAGTTGGAGAGAACACTTTAATGAACTGTTGAACATAGAGAATGAAAGTAATGCAAGTATAAGTGGCTGGGGAATGGCAGGGAGAAGGAGGATTGTGAGAAGAGAGGAAGAAATCACCAGGATGGAAGTGGTGGAAGCAATGAAGAAAGTTAAAATGGGGAAAGCCCCAGGAATTGATGGAGTGCGTGGTGAAATGCTGAAGCATGGGGGAGAGATAGTAATAGAATGGATGTGGAAGGCGTGCAGATTGGCTTGGGAGGAGGGTAGAGTCCCGGAAGATTGGAAGTCAGGTATAATTATTCCTCTGTACAAAGGAAAAGGGGAAAAAGCAATGTGTGGTAATCATAGGGGCATTTGCCTTCTCAGTGTAATAGGAAAAGTATATGGTAGGATACTTATTGACAGAGTTAGGGAAATTACTGAGGAATTAGTTGGAGAAGAACAAGGAGGTTTTAGGAAGGGAAGAGGTTGTGTAGACCAGATATTCATTCTTAGATCCTTAGTGGAAAAGTTTCTAGAGAAGGGCAAGAAGTTGTACGCAGCCTTCATGAATCTGGAGAAAGCATATGACAGGGTGGATAGACAAGGTTTGTGGAAGGTATTAAGAATATATGGAGTGGATGGGAAGTTGTTGAAGGCAGTGAAGAGTATGTATGAGGGTGCTAAGGCTGCAGTGCGTGTGGATGGCAAACTGAGTGAATCTTTCCATTTGAAGGTTGGATTGAAACAAGGATGTGTCATGTCTCCATGGTTGTTCAATCTGTATATGGATGGGGTTATAAAAGAGATACAAGGTCGGGCAGTGGATGTTGGAGCGGCCCTAGTGAGAGAGGGCAGTGTTTGGAAACTCCCTGTACTGTTGTTTGCAGATGATACTGTGTTGTTGAGCGAAGACGAAGGGGAGCTGCAAGGCTTGGTAGATGAGTTTGGGAGAGTGTGTAAGAAACGAATCTAAAGGTGAATGTAGGGAAGAGTAAAGTGATGGTCTTCGAGAGAAGTGAAGCCAGTGAGTGTACAGTGAGACTGGATTGGAAGGATATGGAGAATGTGAGTGAATTTAAGTACTTGGGCAGTGTGATGAGTAAGGATGGAAGTCTGGAGGGTGAAGTGCTCGAAAGGGTGCAGCAGGGAAGGAAGGTTGCTGGTTCGTTGAAAGCAGTAATAAGAAACAGGGAGGTAAGCATGGAAGTGAAAAAGTTGTTACGTGACAGTATTGTGATACCAACTCTGACATATGGAAGTGAAGCTTGGACCCTGTTGGAAGGACAGAAGTCAAGAGTGAGAGCAGTGGAAATGAGTGATTTGAGAGGAGCATGTGGAGTCACATGGAGAGACAGACTAACATATGAGGAAGTGAAGGAGCATTATGGTGTGGTTGAGGATGTGATGGGAAGTGTTAGGAGAAACACGTTAAGGTGGTTTGGGCATGTGGAGAGGATGGAGAGTGAAAGACTGATGAGGAGAGTGTATGTAAGTGAGTTGGAGGGGGCGAGAGGGAGGGGGAGGCTGAGGATGAGATGGAGGGATGGAGTGGAGAGGTATATGAGAGAGGGAGGTGTGAGTTGGGAGTGTGGTAGTGAAATGGCAGGGGACAGAGTGACATGGAGGCGATTTGTTTGTGGCCACCCCGTGTGGGATTGAGGCGTCTGGCAATAGATAGATAATTACTTATGAATTTTACTGTGTCCAAGCCTTCCTTAAATTTTACTGTTATGCAATAAACTATTTATAGTGGCATTTGAGAAAGGTATGAGGCAAATGGGCTATTGCCACGAGTTAAGAACTGGTGGCGTGAAGCAGGTTGGTGGCCAAGGTGCAATTCATGTATGAATATATCTTCTTGTGTGTGTTACAAGTGGCCTTTATCAAGTCAAAACCTTGCCAAAATTATACTGTGTTGTGCAGCAGACTGTTTATTCAGTAGGTACCCGAGCTCAGTGTAATGCGAGTCTAGCAAATCGCAAGTTTAGCAGAGGCTGCTATAATATCCCCCTCATCATTAGTGGACGCCTCTCTCGTGTTTAGCGCTGTTTTGCTGACTACAACCCTTGGAACGCGATACTCATGTGTTCCGCGGCCACATTTACAACATCACCGAGCGGGAACAGGTACAGTTTCCAAATGTTCCCAATCGAACAGGTACAGTTTCCAAATGTTCCCAATCCTGACATTTTCCAATAAATCACATAGCAGAATCTAGTATGTAGTGTTTTAAAAAGTCATTTTCTTTAACTTTCTTATGGTAAAAATTACAAACACCAAATTCTGATTGTGAAAAAAAAAAATAATAATACTTGGCAAACCTGTAATCAGCTTCAAGGATGCTTGGTGGCCTTCACCTCCCTCCGGCCCAAATGCACGTGTGAAGGTCAAGGAAGAACAACAAACAGCAGTGCTTTATTCCATACTGAAGTGTGGGACAATGTCAGGAACAGCAACTAATTGTGCTATGTTCAATAGTGGTTGGAAACCTATCTCATGCAAGGGAAGTGGAAAGAGTAGGGATGAAAAAAAAAATTACGGAGTATGTAACATAAATGTGAAGTTTTGGCTAAACTTGATTTGGAGTTAGGCCCAAGTGCAGTTGGAAAATTGTTTAAGATAAGTGAATCTACAGTCAGAAGCATAAGAATGAAGCGTGATGCAAGAAGATCGTACCTCAGAGATGCACATGGCAGCTCGGTGATCACCGTGGCACATGTACACCAAAGCAGTAAGCTGATGGTCACAGTAGAACATTATCTAAGGGGGTATATTGACCACAAAAGTGAGCATGGAGTGTGTTTCCTCAGGCCAGGCAAGGCGGAAGGCAAAAGAAATTTACAAAGCTGTTGCAGGCAAGTTAAACACCCACCGCCATTTAGTGCAAGTGTTTGTTGGTTTGCTCGCTTCAAAAAACGGCATTTGCTCAAAAGCGCTCATGCACTTGGAGAAGCTGCTGAGGCAGACACAACAGCAGCAGAAGAGTTCACTGGTGTGCTGAAGCAAATAATTGATGATGGTGGGTACGATCTTCGGTAAGTGTTTAACGCAGATGAAACTTGCTTTTATTGGAAACAAAAACCAAGATCAACCATTGCAAGCCACGATAAAAAGCCAAAGGGACATAAGCCTAATAAACAGCGATTCAGCGTGCTCTTTGCTGTTAATGCAGCTGGGGATTGCAAAATGAAATTCCTCGTATAAGCCTAATAAACAGCGATTCAGCGTGCTCTTTGCTGTTAATGCAGCTGGGGATTGCAAAATGAAATTCCTCGTCATCTACAATGTAGCATGTCCTGTCCCCTACCGCAACTCCAACATGAAAACACTAAACGTACATTGGGCAGCTAACAGAAAGGGATGGATGTCCTCGGCAACATGCGTGGACTGGTTCGACAACACATTCATTCCTGAAGGAGAGGTCTACTGCAAACGCAGCAACTTAGCATTCAAGTTGCTGTTGCTGCTTGATAACGCTCCAGGTCATCCACACTTTCTCAAGGGATGCCATCAAAATCATGAAGTTGTATTTCTTCCTCCAAACACAGCCTCTGTTCTTCAACCTCTAGGTCAAGAGATAATTGCTAACGTCAAGCTGGAATTTTACTCTAGGATCTGGGACTGACTTGAGGCAGCACTGGACAGTGACGAGGTAAGTTAAGTTAGTTTTCATTTAAAATCCTTGTACATCTATTCTTGTCCAACTTCATTTCAGTAGTTTTCTTCTTCATCGTTGACTATGGGATAAAAATATTACGACTAAACTCATTACGTTTATTAATGTTGGAAAACAGTTTGAGACTAAAATCGTCTGTACTAAGCCTGAATAAAACTGTCTGCATTTCATTTGGGTGCAAAATCCAGTTTGCTGCTATTTCATATGGGCACCAACATATTGTTACTAACCTAACCTACAGTAATCTAGCCTTACCTAACTTAATTTAGGTTAGGAGAGGTTAGGTTAAGGTTAGGTCAGGTTAGGATAGGATGTGTTGTTAGGTTAAAGGGATTAAAGAATCCCCTGAGCTAGACCTTACAATGAGATCATATAGCCCCGCTAGGTAACAGGAGGGCGCTACCCCTCCCAGTATGGCAGTCCCGGGAGCGGCTCGAACTCGCGACCCCCCGGTCCCAAGCTCGATGCTCTACCTCTGAGCCACCGTGCCCCCTGTTGTTAGGTTAGGTTAGTTTAGTTTAGTTTAGTTAAGTTTATGTTGTTAGGTTAGATTAGTGTAGGTTAGGTTTGGTTAGTAACGATATGTTGGCACCCAAATGAAGTGATGTACTGGCGCCCAAATGAGATACCAGCAAATTGAATTTTGTGCCCAAATGAAATGCAGCCATAAAACTCCTCCCCACCACCACCACCACTTGTTTTTATATTATTAACATGATTTCTGCTCTATCGAGCTTAACAAAACTGTCAGTGTTTGCCGTATTAAAAGCAGCGTACGACATGTTTCGTAAAAACAAAGATAAAAAGAAAGAAAAAAAGTGTTTCCGTATAAAATTTGCAGATTCTCCAAGTTGAAGATGAGGTGGTGCCAGAACCAGCAGCCGGCACATCAAACAGTCAAGAAGCATATGATCATGTGGAATCAAACGGCCAACACCACCCATCCAGCGCTACAACTGAACAGCTGGTGACTCGTGCAGCACCGTTGCCAAATGGAGATACCCTGGAAGAAAAAATGAAGATACAGTATTTTTCACTCGCTTCAACATCAGACAAGGAGTCGATCTGATGGTGGAATGTTGGCATTACATTAATGTAGCAGCAGTTCATCATAGATGGAAGAAAATTCTCCCTGGAGTAGACATCACGGCAACAGTAGGTGGAGGGGAGAACTGTGAGAGGCAGAGTGCAGTGGCTGTGGTTGAAAGAGCTAGAACAATGAGGATTGGTGGTTTCAGTCAGGTTGAGGCTGCTGACATAGAAGAAATGGTTTGCCACACAATTTTTGATGAGAATGTGGAAGATATGATAGAAGATCATCAGAAAGCTGAAGAAAAAGAGGAGAATGAACAAGGATTGGAATGACCACAAAGTGAGCCAACCACTCAGCAGCCAACTGAGATCTTGGCAATTGCCGAGAGAGACAAACAGGCAGTTGCCGAATGTTATCTCGATCTTGGACGGCGTGAAGCCTGTATTGAATTTTTCAAGAAATGCACTGCTGCATATGAAGAACTGCACAGAAAAAGGATAAATTCGAGACACTAAGCATTAATCACATGGTACACCGCACACAAGGTACAAGCTACACTTCCAATTCCCGTCCAGGATCCAGCTTCTGCCAGTGAAGACAATCAGGAGGATAATTTACTGTTCCTTGACGATGTCTCTGAAGATATGGGTAACAGTTTTGAAGGATTTGCTCGAAGGGATCCTTCACCAGATGCTGAATGATGATAACACTCGGCACCGAGTCAGAATGGTTACCTCAGATTTTGTTTGTAAGAAATTTTTTTTTTTTTTATTACTACTGATGCATTTTATTGTGCCCAGGCCTTGCTTAAATTTTAATGTGTTATGCAATAAATTATTTATAGAAAAGTTAAAAGGCAAATTGAACCGAGTTGGAAAGAACTGGTGGAGTGAACACTGGGAGTGAAGCAGGATTGTGGCCATGATGCTTTTAATGAATGAAAATATCTTCTTGTGTGTTACATAACCATGTTAAAATTATACTATACTGTGTTGTGCAGCAGACTGCTTATACTCTAGTTTTATATGAGAGAATAACTTGGACAAAGAGGTCAATATAAGTGGATACTGCCGCGAGGTAGAAGGAACACGGCTATTTACGTGTAAATATATATTGCGAGTTCGGCGATAATTGAGTTCGGCGTGGTGCAGCCAGAATCAAGCAAACGCTAAACTCGGGTAACCACTGTAGTTTTATACAAGAGAATAATGGCCGGACTTTTGTGAAAATCCCGGACTCGTACGAGCATTTGTCTGGCATTTAATAATATTGTCTGTCCTCACCTCGTGTCCGGGAAATCCGAAATCTGGGAAATAGGGGTCCGCCAGATCGATATGTACTGTGTGTGGATTTTTACAAAAGTATTGTTAAGTACTGTTGTTAACTACTGTGGAATATCTCAAATTTGAAGAATACTGATCAGGGTTGGAAAAAATTGTATATTTTTTTAAATAAATCAAAAACATCAATTTTTTTAAAAATTTAAATAGGATTTTTTAAATTTAAATGTTTTTTTTTTCTAACCTGTTTGTGCCTTTGGAAATGGGCCAGTGCACTGAGCGGCCCTGCCATCTGGTGGGAGAGTGTGAACTCGTAGACACATGAATTGCGGGTTTCGAAGATAAATCTTCCTACACGCATTCATGTAGTTTCTTTACATAACAAATTTTTTCAGATGCCTTTTACAGTCATGCTATTGGTGTGTAAGTGGCATTAAAAAAAAAAAAAGTAAAACAGGAATCATCATCTCCATGGAATTAACTTCTGCATACAGATTACTATTCAATAAACATCCCATATAATTGGTTTAAGACTATAACATGGTAAATATATGGAGAAATGCTTTCATGCACAAATTTTGTCATATTTTAAAATTCACTGCCGGAGCACTGTACGACATGTTTTCCTTGTTGCCGTCCACTCAACATCTGTTATGCATCGCATCTCCCACAGCATACGATGTTTGACGGCCATCTTTGATGGAAACCTGGCCCATCCTTTCACTCGTTTCATGAATGGGTGCTGGTCTGCGTTGAAAGTTGAATTTGATTCGCAGTCAGCCACAGTGCAAACAAAGTTCATCATTTTGCTGGCTGTTCTTATTGTCAGAGTCACACAACCAAGCCATCTCATCACCGATGCATCTCTCCAGTCTCGTGTTTGTTCACAATCGTACGTGTGGCGGCAGAGCCGAGTACCGAATGGAAATGTCGCATGGCGAATTATGGGGGAGGTTACTCAGTCTCACACTGTTAGATACTGAAGATATCTGCCAACTTGTCTTTTATATTTTGTCAAATTAGGATCATAATTATTAGATTGAATCATGTTACTGTGTATTCAAAGTTGAGTTTAGTTTGTATGTTAACACTGAGTATAATCACATTTATTGTTATTACCGTATCAAATACCCTTCTTTTCTCTGTTTTTTAATACAGTATTTTCCTTATAACAAAAGGTAATCACTGGTGCCTGACTTGATCAAGATCAGTACAGGAAGAGTACAGGCCAAGCAGGCTTGATGCATCTGTACAGTCCATCACATTCTCTGTCTTCTTCATTTTTACTGTATTTATATAAAGAAAAATCCATTTTGATTTAAATTTACATAATTTGATTTAAATCATAACACCCCTGATGCTGATGATGCAATATTACTCGCAGATACTGGACAAGAGCTTGGTAGACTAATGCAGAGTTTTGTAGATGTCTGTGAGCTTGTGCCTTGAGATTAAATGTCAAAAAGAGTAAAATGAAGGTTATTGAGAGAGAAGGTGACTCCCAGTGTATTGTTACAGTGAAAGGAGAGAGACTGGGATTTGTGAGAGAGTTGAAATACCTGGATACAGTGATAGAAAAGAGAGGAAAAGGTGCAAAAGAAGTGGAAAGTAGAGTGACACAAGGAATGAAAGTAGCTGGTGCTATGAAAGCCTTGATAAGAAAAAGAAGCTTTAGTTTTGCAGCAGCACAGGGCTTACATGAAGGGCTGTTAGTGCCTAATTTAACATAGTGGTGTGAGACTGGCAAGAAAATGAAAATTCGAGTATGAGCAGTGAAGATGGGACTGTTGAGGAATGTATGTGGAGTACAGAGAGTGGATAGGATACAGAGTAATGTGATTTTTGAAAGATGTGGAGTGAGTGTACTGAGATGGTATGGTCATGTGGAGAGAATGGATGACAATAGATTGGTGAAAAAGGTATATCTGAGTGAATTTGAAGGAGGGAGGAGGTGGTGAGGTAAGCCAAGAAGATGGAGAGATAAGGTGGATGAGTGTGTGAGGAAGAGAAGTATGGAAGTTGGTGAGGCTAAGGGATTGACAAAAGATTAAGCTGGCTGGATGAATTTTGTGTGGAGAAGCACATGACCAGGGATTTGACACCCCATTTTAACGCGACAGCATTCGGATTGACTATCGGATAGGTATATGTGAAGCTACAATACGTGGTGAAACATTCTGGCCTGTCAGTTGGAACCAGGAGTGGGCAGACTTTGGCTATCTGGACGCTGCTACTCCTCATCCCACCCTAGGTTGTGAAAGGAGGTCCGGATAATGATGTTGATGACGACCATGAAAATTACTATCTTTGCTAAGTGGCTGCAGTCTTCTTATGCTCAAACTGTCAGCATCTAACAGCCATCTTGTTGTCATCATCATCATCATCGTCATCCAATCCTACGTTGCCCCATGAGAAGCGTAGAAGCCCAGGGCTAGGCAAGTTGGTCCCGACATTTAAGGTGAGAGTGATCAGCCTCACTCATCCCTGAGTGGCATTACATGAGCAATAAACCCCATCCACCCCTTGGATATAAACCTTCTCTGGCTCAATCCGATTGGAGCGCCATACTACCCACTAAACCACCGGGTGCCAAATTTGGTTATATGATTACCACCCAGCGTAGTAAATGGATTCCTGATGTACAGGAAACCATTTGGCTTGTCACTCAGTGCAGAGTCACCCACAGGCAGAAGAAATTGGAAGGAAAGAAGGATGGAGGAGAGGAAAGAGCAGACACCCGAGAGCAGCACAACATTGAGTGAGTGGATGGTGAGCACCCCCACCGTCTTGTTTGAGGTGCAAATATTTACAGAGTTCAGAGTAATGTGGATGGCATTTCACCAGTTTTTTCAGTTTCCAATACACTGCACATATTTTAGCAGGATTGGTTTCTTTCAGGACAGTCTTAATTTCCCAATACCCACTGCTTCCTAGGGTTTTTCTCATGGGTTGATTAAGGAGTGCCAGGAAACATGCACAGAAGAGTTTATCCTACATCATTCTGGATTATCACAGCTGAGACAGGGATGAGTATCCCCTTTCCCAAACTCTGTTTTATAACCACTGAAGTTGGGGAAATGTAACTGCCTTTAGGTAATACCGATTTAGGTATAGCTGTTTTAAAAAGTACCTACAATGAGCCAGAGAATCAGCTTAACTGTTTCATGCCTGTATCACTCAAGGCAGTCCATTTTACACTGCTTAACCAAAAATATTTCCAGTTGATTTGGTTGTTTGGGGGGAAGATATCATTTGTACAGCTTAGAGCTTCCCGCACCATGAATGGTAATTCCCTATGGCAGGTATTTCTCTGGAGGAAGAGTATGACCTTCTGACCTAATTTAATATAGACACTGGTTTTAGAAAGGCACTAGCTGATGTGGCTTTGCTGTAAATGATAAGGTTTGATTGGATTAGTGCTAATCATATTTACCATCATTGCAAACTTGTTTCCCATGTTTGACAAACCTTCAGTCTCTGTTTAAGCTTCTTGTGGATTGAAAAAGACTTCCAGGACTTTTCGGACATGGACTCAGGCTCTTCTTGATGTTGGTGAACTTACCTTCCTTGTACTCCTTCTTACTGAGATTCAGTCTCAGACTTAAACAAACACAACTTTGCAGGATTTTCTCCCAACCTGACCCTTGTCCAATAGCACCCCAACTTGCTGTACCTGTGGCTGCTATCGTTCGTATGCAGCCAGACTTAAATAATGTATGGACTGAATATACTGTAATATCTCGGCCATACCTGAACTTGCTTGACACCCAGTCCCAACAGAGCAGACTTTCTTCAGCCTGTTTTGCTGAAATTTGTGGCATCTTCTCCCAGTTCCCTTCCAAAAGATCTTTTTAACTTTGATGCATGAATCAAATTTGATTTGTATGTTTGATCCTAAAATGATTAATTGAACTGGGCAGTGCATGAGGGCTGTGGCTGCATTTTTAGCCCAGAGCTTACCCTCTTTCCACTTGCCTTTGCCTTATCAGATATCTCCAGAGAGATTAGGGAGAGAGAAATGTTGAATCACAGAGCTCTTGGCAGTGTAGCCAAGGTCTTCAGAAGATGCAGTGTTATCCAGTCTTTAGCATCTTGACAAGCTGTACATAAGGCATTACTAGCAATAATCCAGATACTGTACTTTCTCCATGGTGAATGGGTAATTTTTAAAAGATTACTATGTCCTTTGGGGACACATGATTTCAGTGCCATAGCTGTCTTACCCCTCCTACCCAGTGGTCCTGAAAACTAGCATACATCTGGCTTCTCAAGAAAGGCTGTCTAAGAGAATTCTTATTGACATGTCCTCTAAACCATCTTTTTCATGGACTTAGAGACAGTCCTCCCATTCTTGACATCATGTACAAACACTGGCTGATGGGAGAATGAGATTGATCAGTTTCCAGACCCAGAATAGTGCCTTACAGCTTTAGATCCGATGTACAGCCCTCCCTCCATTGCTTCCTCCCTTGGCCAGGGTAACAGTTCTTATTTATCAGTATGTATAGTACTTAGAGGAGTAGACTGTGGCACCAGTCGAGCAGGTCAGTACTCCCAAGGTGGATGGAAAGCTGATGACAGGGAGAGCTGGAGCTCCCGTTTCATCAGCCCTCAGGAATAGTTCCTTACCATCCCCCTTTGCTGAACTTTTTCAGTGTTTCAGTAACATAGAGAGTAGGCCAGCATGCTCTCCAATACAAGATTCTCTAACTGTCAGCACCATACTACATGCACAGTACACACTACACTTCTTTTTCAAAATGAAAAAATGAAAAATGGCTTCTTTACACCAGGCCTCGGAGTTCACGGGGGGGGGGGGATCATAAAGGCCCCCATCTGCCCCTCTCCCGGTGACGACTCAGAGAGATGCCTGGAACCAATGTCTGACTCGCTTCTTCATTTCTGCAACATCTGCAGCCTTTCCTCTAACTTTCTGTGGAACACCACCTCTCCTCCTCTAAACCTCACCTTCTCTTCTTAACAGAGACTCAGCTGTCTGAGGCAACTGACAGCAAACCCTCTTCTGTATCCTCCTACTTTCTCTATACTCATTTTAAAGCCAAAGGTGACTGTTGTGTATATGTACGCAACGACTCATCTTGCTCTCGTGTTCCTGAACTTGATTCTTCTGAATTCTCTACTCTCTGGCTTCGGCTCTCCTGTCATTCTCTGACTAAATATATCTGCACTGTTTACGTATCGCCAAATTCTACTGACCGTCAAAAATTCTTCAACTATCTTACTTCTACGTTGGAACACATTCTATCCATTTCTCCTTTCTATGAAATCTCCATTCTAGGAGATTTCAATGTTCACCACCACCTTTGGCTCTCCTCTTCTTTCACTGATCCACCTGGTGAACAAGTCTATACCTTTTCTATCCTTAATGACCTAGAGCAGCTTGTACAGCACCTTATCCATCTCCCTGACTGCCTTGGAGAGAGCTCCAACATACTTGACCTCTTCCTTACAACTAATCCTTCTGCTTACACTGTTAATCGTTGGGCTCCTCCGATCATAACCTTATTACCTTAACCTGTCCTATCACTCCGGTGCGGCCTGTGAACCCTCCAAAGAACGTCGTCTGTGGCACTTTGGAGCTGCGGATTGGGAGGCCTTCAGGCAATACTTCTTCGATTTTCCCAGGAATGATTATTGCTTCCATGGCCGGGAGCCATCTGCGTGTGCCTTACGCATTACGGAGGTTTATTGTCTCGGGCATGGAAGCATACATTCCTTTCTCATATCCTTTGTCTAGTGCAAGAAAGCCTTGGTTTAATCACACTTGTTCTAATGCTGTCCGCAACAAGGAGAGGGTCTATAAAAGGTAACGGAGCCAACCCACCCCTGAATCACATCTTATGTTTCTGCCAGGAATCGTGCAAAGTCTGTTCTTCGCTCTGCTAAAAATAATTTCATCCGCACTAAATGTTCTCAACTCTCCAACTTGAATTCTTCCCGCTCCATCTGGCACTTTGCCAAAAACCTTTCTAACAACTTTACCTCATCATCCTTCCCTTCTCTTTTCTACTTTGATGGCTCTGTAGCTATTTCTTCTACTGATGAAGCAGATTTCTTCGCACAGACTTTCTCCTCCAATTCCACCTTAGACGATTCCAGTGCTGTTCCTCCATCACTTCCCCCCTCTGACTTACTCATGGCTGACATCAAAATTTCTTCAGCTGATGTATTTTCTGCCATCACTGGCCTCAATATGTACTAACAAGGCATATGGGGCTGATGGAGTCCCTCCTGTTGTCCTCAAGAACTGTGCTTCTGTGCTTACACCCTGCCTAGGTGAACTCTTTCACCTTTGTCTGTCAACTTGTACCTTTCCTTCTTGCTGGAAGTTTGCTCTCATTCAGCCAGTCCCAAAGAAGGGTGACCATTCCAGACCCTCTAACTATCGTCCAATTGCTTTAACATCCTGTGTCTCAAAAGCATTCGAGTCTGTTCTTAACAGAAAAATTTTAAAGCATCTTTCCTATCACAACCTTCTTTCTGATTGTCAGTATGGGTTCCGTCAGGGACGCTCCACTGGCAATCTTCTCGCCTACCTTTCAGTCTCCTGGTCATCCTCCTTTCGGGACTTTGGCGAAAGCTTTGCCATTGCACTTGACATCTCAATGGCTTTCGATCGAGTCTGGCATAAATCTTTAATTTCCAAACTGCCCTCTTATGATTTCTATCCTTCTATCTGTGCCTTCATCTCTAGCTTCCTTTCTGGTCGTTCTATAGCTGCTGTTGTAGACAGCAATCATTCTTCTCCTAGATCTACCAACAGTGGTGTTCCTCAGGGCTCTGTCCTATCACCAACTCTTCCTTTTATTCATCAATGACCTAAGCTGTACATCTAACTCTGTCCACTTGTACGCTGATGATTCCACCCTTCACCTTTTCATTCGGTTCCTGCAATGTCCATCTCGGCAGTTACTTCAACAAACAAGGGTTGAGGTTATGGCACACCTAATGTCTGACTTGGCTCATATCTCTGACTGGGGTAAAGATAATCTTGTTTTTAATGCATCAAAGACTCGGTTCTTACACCTATCAACCCAGCAAAATCTTCCACAGGAGTTCCCACTAATGTTTAATAATGTCCATCTCATTTCTGCACCATCCTTGAACATGCTTGGGGTTTCATTCACTCGGGATTTAACTTGGAAAGAACATGTTACATCTCTTGTGAAATCTGCTTCCAAGAGATTAGGTGTGCTAAGCCGACTCCGAACCTTCTTTACCCCTGCACAGTTGTTGACTTTATACACGGGTTTTATTCGCCCCTGTTTGGAATACAACTCTCATGTGAGGGGTGGCTCCCCTTGTACAGCTCTTCTCAATAGGGTGGAGTCAAAGGCCTTTCGTCTCATTAACTCTCCTCTTTTTACTGGCTCTCTTCAGCCTCTGTCTCTTCGCCGCACTGTTGCATCTTTATCTCTTTTCTGTCGCTATTTCAATGGCTACTGTTCCTCTGAACTGTCCGCTTCCATCCCTCCACCTCTACGATTGGCACGTAGCACCCGTCTGGCAACAACCTCTCATCCCTTTTCTGTCCAACTCTCTAATGCAAGTGTTAACCGTTACTCCCAGTCCTTCATTTATGCAAGTGGTCAACTCTGGAACTGTCTTCCTCTGTCTGTATTTCCTACTTCCTATGATCTCCAGTCTTTCAAACACAGTGTGTCTAGGCATCTCGAAATAAACAGATCTTGAATTTGGCTCTTTTGTATTTTTTTTTATTTTATTTTTTTTTATTTTTGTCTTGGAAGGAACAGTAGCTGGCCCATGGCCTTTGCTTCCTTCTTCCTTGCATTAAAAAAAAAAAAAAATAAGAGAGAGAGAGAGAGCCAGAAGCATTGTTCCAAAGGGAAGAATTGCTACCACCTTGAATGCTTCATATGCTACTCCCTAAATCTTGAAGGCTTAAGCCCTCCATCATCTGTTCCACAGTGTACAAACACTGACTGATGGGAGAATGGGATTGATCAGTTTCCAGACCCAGAATAGTGCTTTACAGCTTCAGATCCGATGCACAGCCCTCCCTTCATTGCTTCCTCCCTAAGATTGGTCAGGGTAACAGTTCATATTTATCAGTATGTACTTCACCTCTTCCAATGTTCAGTGAGGAGGTGTAATGAAAATTCAAACACATTTCTTTCATGATGGGTCCAAGTGCTCCAAATGGCAAACATATATCTCATTCAGGACATTGGTACCCAGGACATTTGTATATTATTCAAGACCTACAAAGTGGTTATCATTGACACAGTACAGTACAGGAAAGTCAAATTATCAGTTTAAGGCACCCTTTGTTGCTTCAGTATAGCTGTGAGGATTTTCACAGATTTGAGTACTTATTAAAAACAAACACTCCTCACCACAAACAGGTTAGCCTGTCTCAGTGACTGGCTTGCTGTTACCCCAACAGAGCAATAGTACTTTGTCACCAGATGGTTTAGGATGTAATGTCATTGACAAAAGCAAGGGATTCACCTTAACCTGCGCTTGTGGCATCTAAAGCCTCGACACCTCCAACAGCCATTTAAGGGATACTCGTGGACACCTCTGTGCAGCTCTCACCCTCTACAAACCTTTTAAAGGGCCAAAAACACTCCAGTTGCATGATCTGCAACAAAACCTGTTCTACATCTTCCCACCTAGTGTAATAATGGAGAACATGATAAAGACTTTGATGAGGTTATGATAATGTTAAGATATTCTTTTTATTGTAGTTGCTGGGGTGATGGGATTAGTACTGTACCTCATGTGCATTACTGATGTGCCCTTTTTTCCCTTTGGACAGAGTCTGGAGTGCCAGAGGATAACTACTGGGGTCAGTCTGATGATGAATCATCAGGCATGAGCAGTTATGGTGAAGATGATGAGGAAGAGACAGCAGAGGACAGGTTATGTCGTAAATCGTCCAACACTTCTCAGCGTTCTGCCGAGTCTGGATCTTCCTCCTCAGGGGTTGACCTGCAGATGAGAGAATACTTGCGAGAAATGGAGCGAGAGCTGGCTACCACCAGTCTCTCTGACACCCTTGCTCGGCCTATCGTGAAGGAAAATGAGAAAGAGGATGAGTTTGATGACGTGGAGGACTTCTCACCAGTAAAGGTGGATATGCAAGCTGTAAAGGACCTGGTCAAGACATACACTGCTCAGAATGGACTCCCGGGTCCAGCCTCATCGCTTCTCAGCTCCATGGGTATCAAGCCAAAGAACATCTAGGCTGGGGAAGGGGATGTCATTGCGTTCACTCATTGGTCGTACGGTACTGTGCCCTTGAAAACTTAAAATTTATAGCTAAAGCATTTTGTGTTTAGAATATACCAGTAGAATGAGAGTGCACATTAAATAGTAATGTATCTTTGAAAATCTTTTCTGTAACTTAAAATCTTTCCTGTAACTTTGACAATTACAGAAGTAATTGTCAGTCATATTTCTCTGTCCTATTTGACTATGAAACAGTTAATTGAGTGATTAGCTAATTGAATGAGTCGTTATTTTTCTTCAGTGTTGTACAGTTCAGAGCACAACATTTGCCCTTTTAGTACAGGTTTACCAATTCATATCCAAGATATATATTCAGCTTCATTAAAAAATTTGAATATACTCATCAATAAGACACCTGAAACATGTTCTTTACTGTTATTATTGCTTGTAAAGATACCACTGTCAGGCCTAAGAGTAACATTAGTATAATGTCTTTTAATGATTGGATTTATACAAATCTTTGCGCTTAACAGTTTCAGCCTGTCAGTCATATACTACATTTAAGAAGCTTTCCGATATTTAAACTTGAGACGTACCATGATCCCTTGGTTATTGCACATAAATGGTACCAAACATTGGGCTTGGTAATGAACTTTCAAGATAATGAATACTCAGAACCTATGGTATTTATCCTAATTGGACCCAGGCATACGAAGCTCAAACCCGTTTTCCCTTTAAGGAGAATTCCACAAAATACATAGCTGTACATACTGTTACAGTATGTACCAAGTGCCCACAGTCATGTTTAGGTTAATAGAAAGTGATGAAAAGGGCACAGTAAGTGAGAATTTTTTCTTACTGGGGACACGTACCTCTTCAAACTCTTGACCAGCTGCTCACCATGCCTCGAACTGTAGGCTTGTTAAGGCAAATGTACAGTTTTCTTGATGCAGCAGACAGACCTTACCATTCTCTTTTGATTTTTAAAGTTTTCCATATTTTTCTGACTGATAGCCACAGTGGTGGTAAACCATGTTCACAGTACCCAGCAGCATCAGAGACAGAATGCAGTTTTTGGCATGCCATTGCCCTGACTGGTGCTGATGTATCCAAACCTAACCTAAATTTACGTACCTTAACCCTACTTAATTTAACCCTACCCTATTGTTTATTAACGGATCCTCTCCATCTGCACACTTCTGTGCACCTTTACAAAGTCTCTGAAGCAGTTTGAAGGGGGGAGACAGTGGCCGAATCGCTAGTGGTGTGCCCTGCAGTCGTAAAGGACTCTTGTTTGAATCAAGATTGGGTTAGGGAACAGTTTAAGGATCTGAAAAAGCAGATTTTACTGATCTTCCAAAAGACCCACCATCATGTCATAAAATACCCCCGCTAATACCACTACATCAGTCCTATTTGAGACAGCTCTAGCCTGCATGTGGACGGTGTGTGTGTGCGCTGAAGTGGTGATTTGGAGGTACAGGTACGTAGGAGAATGACTGGACCTCGGAATTGGGCTGTAAAGTCTATACCTAGAGTTGGGTTGGGGGTCTGTCTCCTTGATTACACCGAAATTCATTTGAATTTCCATTTCGGCATGTATGGTACGTTACCATTGGTTGGGTTAGGTTAATTTTGGTTAGGTAAGGTTATACTGTATGTTAGGTTAGACCAGGGTTCGGGGAACAGGTAAATTACCCCATATGGAGTAAATCTCAAAGTTTTGGGGATAATGCTTGCATTATATTAATAATTTTTCACAAATGATGTAAGTTTTAGTGAACAGGACGTAAAACCATGTATCATGGTACTGGTTGCTTATATATATATATATATGTATGTATGTATATTCATCCATGTATCCATCATCCAGTCCTACGTTGCCCCACTAGGAGCATAGGAGCCCAGGGCTAAGCAGATTGCTCCTGACATTTAAGATGAGAGTGACCAGCCTCGGTCATCCCTGAGTGCTATTACGTGAGCAATAAACCCCAACCACTCCTTGGATATAAACCTGCACTGGGTCAATCCAATTGGAGCACCTCAATTGCCCACTGAACCACCAGGCACCATAATTTGGTTATATGGTTACCACCCTGCATAGTAAGTGGTTTCCTGGTGTACAGGAAACCATTTGGCTTGTCACTTAGTGTAGAGTCACCCACAGGCAGAAGGAAGAGGAAAGAATGAAGGAAAGAAAGACAGAAGAGGGAGTGTAAAGTCAGCAGTAGGCAGAAGGA
>JAGKTI010000419.1:0-41248 GCA_018397915.1 Birgus latro
TGAGAAATTATATGGAAAATGAAATTAGTCTTATCATGCTCTTTTTTTTTATATAGGTATATTTGGTACAGTACTGTTGTAATACTGATATGTTGTTATTATAGTTTAGCGTCACTTCCATGAGAGAGAGAGAAATGTATGAAGTTCCAAGTCCTAAATGACGAGTGAATCGATGCATGAAAAGAGAGGAAATAAAATAAAGAGTTTGGAAGGAATCAAGTAAGACGTAAAGGAAGATGGAAATTAAATAACTATAAGAAGCTGGAGAGAAAAGAGTACGAGGAGGAGAAGGAAGAAAGGAGAGAGAGAGAGGAAGGATATGGATGAAGTGGAATGAAAAACGTGAGATGTAAAGAAATGAGATTAAAGAGGAGAGAGGAGGACTGAGATCTGGTGAAAGGAGGGAAAATGAGGGATGACGAGAGTTGGAGAAAAAACTGGCATGGAGTGAATGAGAGTAAAACCTGAGACGTAGTGAAGGCAGGAGAGAGAGAGAGAGAGAGAGAGAGAGGTAAAAGGTGAGACAAATTAAAGACAGGAGAGGAGAGATGGAGAAAGAGAGAAATAATGGAGAGAGGAAGGAAGGGAGAAAAAATTATTAGGTTGTGATATCAGCGCCGTGAAATGCTGAAATGGAAATTACATAAAAAAAATCAGTATGCCAATATGTGTAAGAAGTTGAGTGAGAGGGGAGTATGTGGAGGTAAATAGAGGCAGGAGAGAGGGAATACAGAGGAGGGGGAGGGAAGGAGGGAGTGGAGAGTCAAGTAAGAGAAGGGAAACTGGAGGTAGGGAAGAAATTGGGGGATAAAGAATGAAGGGATGGCGATAGAAATAAAGCTACGAGAAAGAGGGAGGGATGGAGAGGTAAGTTAAAAGTGGGACGAAGTGATGGAAGGAGGGAGAGGGAAGGAGGGAGGGTGGAGAGAAGAGAGAGAGCGGAAGGTGGGAGAGGAGGGAGGGAGGGTGAGGAGAACAGAGAGCGGAAGGTGGGAGAGGAGGAAGGGAGAGGCCAATGGAAGGTGAGACGGGAGAGGTAAGTTAGTTAAAATAGATTCATGCCTATCAACTGTACGTGTTATTAAATCAGACAACCACAAGGGAGTTAAGTAGGGGAAATTTTCGTATCTCTACCTCTCCTTCTTTAAGGGGAGGGTGGAGAGGAGAGGAAGGAGGGTGGAGAGAGAGAGAGTGGATGGAGGCCGGGGAGGAGAGGGATGAGATGCGTGGCTCGGAATGTATGCATGACTCACGCGAGCTGCCACGTGTTGTGTGTGTGTGTGTGTGTGTGTGCTCACCTGCAGTTGACGACTATTACCGCTGCGGCCCATTATCTCACTAATTACGATATTCATTGTTCCTATTAGTGTTTGTCCTGTCGATACTGCTCTCCATACTGCCTTTGCAATCTAGAATCATAAATGTAAGTGTATACCAGGTTCAGCGTCTCATGGGAGGGAGAGTGTTGGTCTGAATGAACACTCCTCCATGCTGGCCAAGGACGAATGGGGAAATGGTGTCAAATGGGTGATGCGCGTGAGTGGAAGTGTTGTAGTGTGTGTGTGTGAGAGAGAGAGAGAAAGAGAGACAGAGAGAGAGAACAAACAGTAATATGAAATGGCATTATAGTTCACCTTAACTTAGCCAAGATTTTTCTCCTTTTTTTCAGCTTATTTCACATAGACAAGTTAAAAAAAAAAATAAAAATAAAAGCTACTGTTGTTTATGACTAGCATCGTATTCCATCGTTAATATTTTGTCACAGCTTCCCATTCAGGACGGAGAGGTGACAATTTTAGGCCCAGTGAGAGTGAAAAGGGTATACCAACACCCACGTAATTTTTCGGCCATTGATTGGGTGTCGAAAAGTAAATTCAGGATAGACGCGCATCGCAAGGCTGCCTCAGTACCCCTGCACCGCCCCATATCCTTACTGGCATCCCCATACAAATATTATCCTGTTAAGGGGGAACTCTTGTAATGCAGTGGTTTGACGTTTTCTAGGTATAGTCCCTAAAGAAGATTATGTTTTGACTAGATTTTAATGTTGCTGCCGTCTCTCTCTCTCTCTCTCTCTCTCTCTCTCTCTCTCTCTCTCTCTCTCTCTCTCTCTCAGCGTCTTAGCTATTTCAGTCAACATAGCCTGGAGATGATAGTCAGCAGTAGAGGGGTTACGCTCAGCAGGGGATGATAAAAGTCAGCATGAGTGGTTGAGTCAGCAGCAGGTGATGAAGTAAGCAAGGGTGGTAGAGTCAGCAGAAGATGGTAGCAGAGTCAGTACAAGGTTTTACAGTCAGCAGCGTGGTAGGGTCAGCAAGAATGGTAGAGTCAGCAGGAAGTGATACCATAGTCAGCAATTCTGGAGTCAGCCTGGGTTATAGAGTCAGCAGGGTGGTAGAGTCAGCAGCAGGACAGGGTGGAAGACGTCTAGTCCACCGTCTGACCATTGAGATTGGTGGTATCCGGTGACCGCACAACCACCTCCACTCAGACACACCCCATCAGAGTCCTTCACAGATATTATCCTTCTGTTGGAAGGACAGAAGTCAAGAGTGAGAGCAGTGGAAATGAGTTATTTGAGAGGAGCATGTGGAGTCACATGGAGAGACAGACTAACAAATGAGGAAGTGAAGGAGCGTTGTGGTGTGGTTGAGGATGTGATGGGAAGCGTTAGGAGAAACACGTTAAGGTGGTTTGGGCATGTGGAGAGGATGGAGAGTGAAAGATTGACGAGGAGAGTGTATGTGAGTGAGGTGGAGGGGGCGAGAGGGAGGGGGAGGCCGAGGATGAGATGGAGGGATGGAGTGGAGAGGTATATGAGAGAGGGGGGTGTGAGTTGGGAGCGTGGTAGTGAAATGGCAGGGGACAGAGTGACATGGAGGCGATTTGTTTGTGGCCACCCCGTTCGGGATTTGAGGCGTCTGGCAATAGATAGATAGATAGATAGCTTATAATCAGCCGCCAGGAGGAAGGGTGGGTCGTCAATAAAGTAAGCCATAAATTAGTAGTAAGGGAACTGGACAGCATCGTATGGCCTTCGGTTCCTTCTTCCTTGCATTAAAAAAAAAAAAATGTAAAGGATCCTCACGTGACAAGAATCAAGGAACACCACACCTCGCATTTTCCTCCTAATCGACTTATTTTTGGATATGGCTAGTTAATATTCTTTTATGCGTTTTATATGTAGAGTATGGCGATATTTTAAGTTTTTATATTAAAGAATAAGACAGTAAGGTGAAGTATGCAAAATGAATCGCTTAGGTAAAGGTGTTAGATTCCTTATCTGTCGAGAACACGGGAGCATATCATGGCCTCTCACTTTTTTTTTTTTTTTTAATACTAATTTGGCCCAGATTTCCGTCCTTTTGAGGCTTATTTTCCCGAGTCCAGTGGCCTAATAAGATATGGCTACGTCTCTACATCCATTCCATAGCACTTCTTCGTGACTGACACCATATACTTGGGTTAATCTATCATTACAACCTGTCATTGAAGAGAGGTGGAGGCCAAGTTAAGATGAAGAGAATATAGCCACATTTGTAAAAACGCTTCACAATTGTAAGTAGTGGAAAGGGAAGTGAGTAAGGTTTAAAGTCACATGCATCGGGCAACACCTGGCCTGTCCTCTCACTGTTTACACATTTTACCTGCGATAGTCTTGATCTACCATAGGGAAAAAATTGTAACTTAAGGAGAATGAAGTGTCATGTTAAGATCAGGTCGCAGAAATCAGGAGAGCACTATATTGCATTCTCACTCTAGCCAGTTTTAATTCACGTTACTTAAAATCTACAATAACGAAGGTAATTATGAGATGAATTTGTTATAGCGTCATGTGTGAAGATCATAATATGGCAGAAGTCAAGGGAACAACTGTCTGACTAAAGAGAAAGTAACCCTATTAAGGTTTTAAAAAAAATCATACGTAGGTTAGCAAAACTTGATAGAAATACAGCATTATTATATTGTATCTTAGTCCTTGCATATTGAGAGTATTCCCTCAATGTTCCTGTGAGATTTGTAGGTCTTGAAATGATGCCTATATATAATTCCCAAAAGTAAATGATATGTGCTGTGAATCCGTATAAGTGGTGCGACATGTTGAGGTCCGACCTTCAGTGCTCACCTGGACATTGGAGAGGAAGGTTGTTAGAGCCTCCACCTGTGAAATATTTGGGAGTAGTTAATTATGGGATTGTAAGAGTGTGATTATTACCATCTTATAAGTGGTGTGACATGCTGAGGGACCATTAGTGCTCGGGTGGACATTGGAAGGGAAGGTTGTTAAGGCCTCCAGCTGTGAAGTATTGGGTACTAACCATTATGTGATTTTGAGAGATTATTCCATATGATAATATGCACAGGAGAAGTTGTCACTATAGAAAGATATGTTCAACTCACAGAGCAGGTTAATAAATGCTAAGAACTGTGTATATCTGTATTTTCACTTTGCATCGTTATTTTCACTTTTGCATCGTTTATAGCTAGATTTTAGTGCTGTAATATTTGTGCAAATAAAGTGGCGGATATACGAGCTACTCAAATTTTATAGTGTATTTTTTTTTTTTTTTAATGTGTGTAGGGTCCAGCAATAGGAGAAACGCCGATGTAGGTTATACTGTGTTGATGAAGCAGCAAAAGTTAAAGATTGGTGTTACCTTCATTATGAATTGAAAATAATGGGAACATGCAAAGAACAGATCAGTGGGAACAAGAACAGCAGCTAGCAATCAGACAATAAAAGTGTTGAGTGTATTAATTAAATCAAGAAGTTAAGCCTTTGACTGTCAGGTGTTGTCATCAGCTGATGAACTGTCATTTAAGACAGTCACGAGTTAAGACGCAGGGAGCTGACCAGACAAGGATAAGATAGCAAGCATGATAAAGCGGCCTCGTAATCTATATTATCGCAAGTAATTCCCTGCACACTTATTTCTTAAGTCATATCTAATTGTGGAAAGGAAAATATACGTGACTAACCCCCTTCACAGCCAGAGGTCTTCCCTAAACTGAATATAATAGTGTGGTGGGAGCAATAATAAATAAGACTTAACCATACTGAAGAACCAGACCTTGTGTCAAGTCCTCAGAAATGGTGTAGAGAACATAATACAGAGGCTTAGTAAACAGAGAACCAAAGCCTGACTCGACTTGAAAAATGTTTAGAAAAGATACAGAACCAGTCCGTGTATCTGTCTCAGAAAAGGTGTAGGAAAAAAAACTACAAACAAAACCCTTAATCTACCCTAAGAAGATATAGTACTGAACCATGAGTCAGTATCGTCGAAAAGGGGTATGGTAGTAAAGAAGCATTAAGAACCAAATATTTAAAAGATTAATCAGCCTGAGTACCAAACTTTTTTTTTTTTTTAAATAGCAAAGCAAGGGAAATAAAATACACCAACTTTACAGAAAAGTGTAGTAAAGAAAAATTGTGAATCGTCCAGTAATGACTGGTGTAATAAATTATGTCAGACGAGAAGGTTTAGTAAAGACAAGCCAACCCAAGCCTTGAATCAGGCCACAGAAAAAAATAAAATAAAATAAAATAAAATAAAAAAAGTTATAAAAAGTGAAGCTGGTAAAATCAAAACTATAGAAGTGTAGACGTATCGAAGGACTGACACAATATCCTTAATTTATCGTCAGAAAAGTTTGAAATTAATCATGGAAGCACAAAAAACAAAAAAATAACACTCAAATCTATGAGTCCCCTCCCCCAAAAAATAAATAAAATGTAAATTGGAATAAGATATGAAAAAGGTAGTAGAGAAAGACGGATCCAGTTACCCAAAATTAGTCTCCCCATAAAAAAGACTGTAAATAAGGCAGGCATAATGAAGGGGTCTGTAAACCAGTGTAAAATCCATACCACCACCGACTTCATCAGCTTCTTCGCCTGGAGGACAGAAAGTAACAAGCACTCCACCACAGCATATGTAAGTCCTGGCGGGAACTAGGACTTAAGAAAATCGTGTGTAGGCAGCAAGAGAGAGAGAGAGAGAGATTTGGAAGCATGGTAACTGATGTAGTATTTGAGTTTCAGCTTTTTAGTACCACATTTTTCTGAGCCGATGAATGTCGTCTGGAGTAACAAAATTGACAAAGGCATCGTACTGAAAGGGTTACTGAAGATTAGTTATTTGATTGATAATTATTCCTTTATGTTGTTATACGTTTAAATAGTGTATAGAAACGATTAAATGCTACTATAAATATTATGATAATTCAAAAATACAACTAAAACAGCGAACCTATATTCCCATAACAAAATTTCCAGATGGTATAAATTTTAAGGAACTCCGAACAGCAGCAGTCTATGAAACTGCAAACACACGGAAATGAAAATAAATAATCAGATCTATTAATTTTTATACTGAGTGGATGAGGCGATAGATGCATGTGACTTGCAAGGAGTGGTGGTGACGGGCGGTGGGAGTCAAGCCCTAGTAGTGGTAGTCAGTAGGTGGACTTAACGTCTTACCTAAGTGCATGTATAACCATCACCACCCAACCTTCCCCTTTTGTCCTTCATCCCGCGAGGTCAGAATGAGACCAAATGGTGCATATACAAACGTACTCACTTCCCGCCCTATCCCCGAAAGCAAAAGATGGTGGACTGCAGGGGTATAGGCAGTTTCAGCTTGCAATCAGTCGGATTTCCCCCAGATGAGCCTTGGGCCACAACATTCTCATCACGAAGCTTAATAAAATCACCAGTCGGTAGTCAGAATTAAGTTAAGGTGGGGGGGTGGGGATGTGTACTAAACTGCTGTCTTGTCCTTATGTCTGGTGGGACGAGGTCAGATTTTTATGTGCTATCCAGTAAACTCTACATCCTGAATGTCTTGCATAATTAGAATAACATAATCTGACAGTAGCCAGGCTAAAAGTAAAACGATATGCCCGAGCTAGAATTATCCCCTTCATTGCACACACATACACACACACACACACACACACACCATGTGTGTGTGTGTGTGTGTGTTTAACAAGCGAAATCTAATTATAGGGAGCATAATACCTGCATTTCAAATTAGAAAGTGAGCTTGACCATGTGAAGAGAATGGGATACGAGAGCGTGGCTAGTGATGTAGGCTATGTGGAGGGGGTGGGGTGAGAGAGGACGAGAGAGATCAAGGAGATGGAGGGATGGGATGGAGAAGTTTTGTGAATGAGCGAGGTATGAGTTGCAGAGAGGGCAGCTTAAGGGGGGGTAACAGTGAGGCGATACATGTGGGCCACACCTTCCAGGATTAAGGCATCTGGATGCAGTTTTAGTTGAGTGGTCACCATCGTTCCAGTGATGTTCTTCCAATTTAGAATAGAGGGACCAAAAACCCAACAGTTAGCTTCATTCACTACCCTCAGGCAGGGAACTCAGCCAGTTACATGAAGGGTGACCAGAGACTACCACACACATCTCACCTTTTCTATGGCTAGGAGTGAGACAGTTCTACCCACATGTTTTAAAAGGAGAGGGGGTAAGTGTGAAGAAATCTCACTACTATGAGATGTTTCCAAATATGGTTGCAGAAGCCAGGCCTGGGACACAGGAAAACTTGGTAGACTTTTTCTGAATTTGGGTGTAGATTTTTTAGTTTGTTCCTTGAGACCCAGCAGTCCTGCATGCCACACAACTTCACATAGCACCACTCCAACACAAATACAGTACCCACCATCACTATTAAATATATGCTGGGGTTGTCTTCTTCAGGAGGGAATGATTTGGTGGTATTAGAGAGGATATATTTATGACAAGTCAGTGGGGCTTGTGGGAGATCAGTAAAGTTTTTTTTTTTTTTTTTTTAAGTCATCAGTTTTTTCTCCGTCCCAGCCTGGGCTGGAGCAGTGGCTTACTTATGTAACTACTAATGTGAGAGTTGTGAATGTAGAATGGAAAGAGATGGTTGAAGTGAGTTTGTTCAAGGAATGAATTAATGGTAATGGAGGTGTGGGAGTTTTGTTGAGTAACCCCAGTCTGTCTTGCCAAGCAAGCTCACCAACTGTAGGCAAGCAGCTGCCTCTGCAGGGACATCCTGTGCAGTGAACTGATGTTCCCTTGCAGTAGACAGTGCCTTGCCACAGCAAAGTGTAGAGGTTTGATTCCTAGATGGATGCCACATTTGCATATGTCCAGTCCACCCAGTTAACAGGGGCACCATCATAGGATTCACATCACTTTGTTAGTTAGTTATATGGCTACCACCCAACATTGTAATTGGTTTCCTGGGTTACAGGAAACCATTAGGCATGCTGCTCGGTGCAGAGCCACCTGGAGTGGAAAGAAAAGTATTAAAAGTGACTGGAGAGATGTGGGAAGTAGGAAGAGAGGAGGACAGACAGCAAAGAATGATAAAGGTGAAGTAAGAAGTAGGCAACATTACAGCAAGTGAGTGGATTATGGTTGCCACTACCTATCCCTATGAAAGGGAGTGAAAAGTGGAATTTGTGCTGTGTGTAAGGTCAGGTGTGATTACCCACACAAAGTGCAGAGAAAAGTGGAATTGTGTGTTAATGATGAATGAAGGAAAGGAATAGGTGACTGTGTGTATTGTTACTGAAAGTGTGTGGAAGTGAAGTTTAACATCCATATGCTTAAGCCTAAAATCATGAAGGGGAAGGCTGTCCTAATTTTGTATGATTTTCCAGAAAAACAACTGTCAGAGTTCGTGGAATCGTGACAACAAAATTTAGGATTGATAGTACTGTATCATCTCTGATATTTGCTTTTCCCAGCAGAATTTTTAAATTCTGCCTTATTATTAAATTCAAAATTTTGTTTTGTAACAGTTGAAATGAAAATTTAAAATAAAAAAGAATAATCCAGTATTGCAGTATGATGGTATTTATGGTACTATACCACTTTCATTATATGTGGGTTCTTTTTGAACTAGAAGAACATGAGTGGGAATCCTAGACCGTTGGATGCAGTTTGTTTTCTCATCACTTTTCATGCAGCAGTACGATTGAGGACCTGGATATAGCATCAGATGTTGAAGATTGTCTTGTAAGGGAAGATTAAGCTGTAGTAAAAATTTATTTTCTGTCTTATTAACCCACATTTTTTGTTGATAAGCAAAACCTAAGCCTTCTTCACATTTTCAGAGTTTTGACAGCAGCTAGGCCTTAGATATATGTTCACTGTGAACCTCCCAGACAAATAATTATCAGAGCAGTGTAATTGGCTATAGGATCCTCTACCTGTACTTTGTCCAAATATTAATCAGGCTGTTTAAACTTACAGAAGGTGGAGGAGCGTGTGGGTAAGCCCCCGGTGGGTCGACCCCGGAGTGGGACCATTGGGGGTACAGGGCTGCCTCAGGGGCGGCGGGGTGGAGGTTACCACTCTGAAGGGTACTTCTCATCAGACCAGGACGACGAGGGTCCCAGAAGAACAGGTAACACTTTTGGCCATAATCTTGTCAGCCTAGGAAGCTTGCTGGCACCTCTTCCTAACCAGCTTATTTGCTCATATAGATGGTTGGTACTTTACCATTATTGATAGCCATTTGGCCAAGTAATGGGTTCTTGGTGATCTACAACAGTGGATTAAGGCACTTCAGATGCTGGAGAGGGGCACCTTCACATTTCCACTGTGTGGTTCCTGGACATGGAGATGATGGACTGCGGGAGGGGGGACAACTTCAGTTTGCAGTTAACTAGGTTCACATGCAAATGAACTTGGAGTTACAACTACTGCTGCAGCTGACTATGGCACATAAGGGCATGATTCTGAGGGATGAGTTATTGCTCACAAAATCCCATTCAGGGTCAGTGACTGGTCACTCACCATAAGTGTCTGAAGTGGACTGAGTAACCTAGCCATGGGGTCCCTTACATTCCTGGTGAAGCAGTAAAGATTAAGCAATGGAAACAGACCTACACATAATTTGTATAAACTGTGTTGATATTACTAAGGTTTAGCAACGTACAACAGAATGTATAAGCGAAATATATAAGATGATTGACGAAGAAAGAATTGCAAGAAAGCCTCTCAAGTTTTGAGGTACAGTAAACCTTCCATAAGCCGAACTTTTAGAAGCCGGAATCTTCGGTTAGCCGAACTCAGGCCGAGACCACGTATGAAAGTAGGCTGAAATGCGAAAGTAGGGGGAGAAATGGCGCCCTGCGGACACGCCAGGTGGACATGTGGCGCCAGTCTGCTGCTTGCTTTGGGAGACGGTAGTTGCGCCATTCTTACTGTCATCTAGTGCTGAGCAGTGCTCTCCTTTTGCCTTCCGCCTTGCCATGGAAGGTTCAAAGCTTAAAAGAAGTGATACTGGCACCTCTAGTCATAAAGGAATGAAGCTAAAAAAAAAAATTAAAAAATGTGCGCGTGTGACTTAGTGTAGTGATTATGATTAAAGTTCAGTACTATTATTACTGAAAGTGTTACATTGCAGTCTATTACAGTGATTACATTTAAGTTTAGTTCTTAATATAGAGTGAAATAAATACTGGGTACTGTTTAGAATTTACGTTAAAGTGTGAACACATCCACCTCCATCAACTCCGTCTCCAAAGCAAAACAAACTGCCGACGAACCTACTGCCTCTAACAAAAGGTGTTACACTGCAGTCTATTACAGTGATTACATTTAAGTTTAGTTCTTAATATGGAGTGAAATAAATACTGGCTAATGTTTAGAATTTACGTTAAAGTGTGAACTCAACCACCTCCATCACCTCCGTCTCCAAAACAAAACAAACTGCCGACGAATCTACTGCCTCTAATGAAAAGTGTTACACTGCATTAGCGTACAGCGAAACTCATCTTNTGCAGTCTATTACAGTGATTACATTTAAGTTTAGTTCTTAATATAGAGTGAAATAAATACTGGGTACTGTTTAGAATTTACGTTAAAGTGTGAACTCAACCACCTCCACCACCTCCGTCTCCAAAACAAAACAAACTGCCGACGAATCTACTGCCTCTAATGAAAAGTGTTACACTTCAGTCTGTTACAGTGATTACATTTAAGTTTAGTTCTTAATGTAGAGTGAAATAAATACTGGGTACTTTTTAGAATTTACGTTTAAGTGTGAACTCGACCACCTCCACCACCTCCGTCTCCAAAACAAAACAAACTGCCGATGAATCTATTGCCTCTGACGAAAGGCAAATTATGTGCACTGAATTCTTTCTTATTTGTCTCTCTTTATTAATTTATACACTGTATATGCTCCTTTACTTTAGTGTTAAGAAGACAAGTAATAAGTATTGTTATTGCAATTTGGGGGGGTGAAAATCCATCTCCAACACACGCTGCCGATGGTCTGTACTGCTTCTGTGAATGATTTTCTACCAATTAACCACTTCAGTACTGTGACATCTATTTCTACTTTATTTCCGCTTCCTCCAGCCGATTTTATGGCACTCAGGACTTGACTCACATACTGAAGGGGCTAACAAAGGCTGTACCAACCCCGTGCACTTCCACAAATCCAACCTACACTGACTAAAATTGTCTGGTGGTAGCAAGAACAAAATGAAAATACACCCAGCACTGAAGGGGTTAAATGTATATTAAATGCACTAAATTGTGTTTTGTCATAACTTATTTATTTATATATGCTTCTTTAATTTAGTGTTGAAAGGACAAGTAATAGGTATTGTCTTAGCAATTTTGGGGGGTGAAAATTTGGTAATTTAGCAATTTTTGGGGGTGAAAATTTGGTAAGCCGGAAAATTCGGTAATTCGAACCAGGGTCGAGCCCCATATAGTTCGGCTTATGAAGGGTTTACTGTATGTGTCATGTTCAGTTGGTCATATAGCATGTACAGAACAGTACAAGGGTCCCCATATTAATATTTATAATGTGTTGTTAACCCTCTCTTTCTGATGATGATTTATTCTTTCCCTCAGACAGTGCAGTTAGTTACTGATTTCATAAATACAGTTATATTTGAGAATGTTGTCCCAGATGACTGGCTGAAGATTGTAAATGTGTATAAGGGGAAGGGTGATGCCCTGGAAAGAGGGAATTATAGAGGCATAAAACTTTCTGACCACATATTGAGATAATAGTGAGTCCTAGAAGATATGATTAGTGAAAGAGTGAATATTGATGAGATGCAGTTTGAGTTTATGCCAGGCACAGGGATCACTGATACCATTTTCATTGTCTGACAGCTTCAGGAAAAATATATAGGAAAGAAAAGGGATCTGTACTTTGTTTTTGTTGATTTGGAGAAGGCCTTTGAAAAAGTCTCTAGGGAGGTGGTGAAATGGTTAATGAGAAAGCTTGGGATCAAGGAGTGGCTGGTTGGAACGGTTATGGCTATTTTTGTTGGTGCTTGAACCCGGGTGAGAATGAATGGAGATTTGAGTGATGAGTTTTCCATGAATGTTTGTATGCATCAAGGGTCAGTCTTGAGCTCCTTATTGTTTTTCATGGTGCTTGAAGCTCTCATGTGACTTCAGAAATGGACTTCCATGGGAGATGTTGTATACTGATGACTTCATGTTGATTGCAGAGAATGAAATCAAGGCGGAGGAAAGATTTAGAAACTGGAGAGACAGAAACGCAGTGTGTCCAGTCATCTCGAAATGAACGGATCTTGAATTTGGCTCTCTTTTGTATTGTTTTTGCTTTTTCCTGGAAGGAACAGTATGCAGGCCTGTGGCCTTTGGTTCCTTCTTCCTTGCATTAAAAAAAAAAAAAAGTTTGAGAGTAAATGTGGACAAAACAGAAGTGATGATATCTAGGGTTGGTGACAGTACTGTCAGAGAAGAGGGAGAGTGGCCATGTGTATTTTGCCACAAGGGTGGGGGAAGTAACTCCATCTTGTGCAGTACTGTGTGTGATAAGTGGGTGCATAAGAGGTGTAGTGGTATTAAAGGTCGACTGTGAGATAATGTTGATTTCATGTGAGCGGAGTATTCGGGAGAGCATAATGGAGGTTGTCAGGCATGAATGGATTGATCTTGCTGGCGAGACCCTTCAGTGTGTGAAAGAGTTGGACACGCTATGTGATGGAAGTGGGACTGGAGGTAGCTCTGTGGCTAGGGTAAGGAATGGTTGAAGGGAGTTCAGAGAGCTATTGCCTCTCCTGATATTGAGAGTGCTTTTCCTGTGCTAAGGGATCCTTGTATGTGACATGTGTTAGGAGTGTAATGCTGCATGGTAGTGAAACCTGGGCTGTAAAGGAAGAGGATATTTGTAGGCTCAAACATATGGAATTGACAATGATTAGATGGATTTGTAGTGCATCCTTAAATGTGAGGCCTGGGGGTCTAGGTTTATGATTGAAGAGTTGAGAGGAAGGGTGGGACTGGAGTATATTGGTGCTGTGATGAGGAGGGGCAGGTTGAGATGGTTTGGACATGTGGAGAGGATGGAAGATGACATTTGGGTGCAGAAAATGATGTGTGAATGTTAGGGGGTAGGGTTGCTAGAGGCAGACTGATAAAGACCAGGGATGAGGTCATAGAGTGTGACCTCAGAGATAAGGGACTGAATAGGGAGGCTGCCAGAGAATGAGCAGCATTGAGAGCCACCATTAGGTGACCAAAACCAATACATGCAAGCACATTGGAGCCTTTATGAACAAAGCAAAACGATACAACAAAACCTAGAGTCCTAGACAATATTACTCAGTTCAGGGTGGTCTTCTTGAATGGAAGGACACTAACTCATTCACTTCCAGTTGACTCTCCTAAGCTGAATATTATCTTCTGGTAGATGCAGAAATTAAGTATAAAAAGATGTGTTCATTTTGAAGGAGTTAAAAACAGTCATTATACAAAACATCACAGAACCAACACAACACCAACATGAGTTATGTGAATGGCCATTAGAAATCTAAGTCATGTCTACCCTAGAAGCAAAATTTTCTACTGCAACAATCAGTTATGACTGACATTTCATATGTAGTATTTATAATACAGTATTATCACATTCGGATTCCACAGAGCTGAAATCACCCAGATCTCCACGAACGCCAGAGCTAAAATCTCCTCAGACTCCTCAACGTTTAGTGCGCTCCTCCTCACAGGACTCAGCCAAGGGCACCAGTCTCAGGTCAGTGAGTACACAAGTAGGCCTAGTCGTGCATGGTCAGGCTTAATAGTACCCATTTCACGTGTATGTGAGGTCATTGGCAATATTAAAATATATCCCATCTTCTTTTGATATAATGAACAATTAGTCCTTATTTAAAAGTATTTCACAAAAAATTGTATCACCATGAAGCTTATGAATTAATACCAACCCCTCACTTATAGTTGCTCATGATTCACTGTAAATTTGCACTAAATGAGCATCTCCCCAACACGCATGCTCATTCATGAACCAAATACATGTCTCACTTAAATCTGCTTTGCGTCAAGTGTACCTGCACACATCCAAGACTGTAAGTGAAACTTATCAGGGCAGTGATTGCTGAATTAAACTCATTTGAACTCATTTATTACTTTGACAGCTTTGGGTTCTTATGTTTCTACTCTAATTCTGATCTTGTTCTTAGAGTATTGCAGTTTTTCAGCTTAATGTAGTTAGCACTGTCTATTGCTGTATAATATGACATTTAAATGTGCTAGAAAACTTCCTAATTTGTCATATTATTCATATGGTTTGTTTTGTTACTTCTTATATCATATTAGTGTAGGGCATGTGTTGCACTGTTATCTGAAGCATTTTTAAAACACTTGATTATATTTATCCTTCATACCTCTCTCAACTTTCTCTAACACTTCTAACACACTGTGGTACACTTCTAACCCATGAGATATCACATCACTCTGTATCATGGAGAAGGTAACATACTGAATCTTGCATTTGGAGAGTGGCTGGTTGAAGGGAAAGGCAAAATCTCAGTCACTGTTGGTTAACCCTTTGAATCCTACATCCATATCACTTATGTAGTCATTCAGGTTACCATCATTGTATATTTTTATTAGTTTATATTTCCTATGGCATCTGTGTATGATCGTTGTGCCTTACCACTGTGAGAGAGTAACCAGTGCCCTTGCCATGGTTGCTTTTAATATGCATCTGCATTATCATTTTAAATTTTTGTCAGGCATGCTGAGTGTCGAAGTTTGTATAGAAACTGCTTCACCAGTGTTGGTATTGTTGTCTCTGCTGTGATGAATGTAGGCTAGAGGAAGTGAGGAGTGTGATATGGGAATATTCGCTTTTAATATGAAGGATCTAGATTGAGAACATGAGCATTATGATGTTGGTATGATTTAAAGGGTTAAATGCTAATAAGTTTAAAGAGATTCTTACAGAATTCTGTAATGTATTTTCTTGTTGGATATGTTTTTTTTTTTTAACCTTGTATATATAATACCAGTTTACTAATTATAACATTATTATTTAAGGCATATGAAGGAATTTGAAAACATGTTGAATCATTGTGGTGTTCTTATTGCTTGGATAACAGTTACTTTGGAGCAGAAGCTGAACTAGTGCATCATTTGCCCTGTGGGAATGTACATTGTTTGGTTTGAATGGTAAATACTAGTTTGTGATGTGCAGTCAGTTGTTTCATATTTGTTTCCTATCAAAAAGCATTGCCATCTGAGTTGTTAGCAGTGGATAGGCTCTTTCTGATATGGAGGTGGTTTTGTAAGAATTTTGACAGATCTACTAACCATGATATTATAAGTTTCGTATTTGCACATTTCATGTGCAGAAACTGTTTATAAGTTATTGCATGCCCAATAAAAGGAGCTGATGAATACTTTTTGAGCTGTCAAAGTATGCAGTACCGTCATCTAACCTTTTGTCTCTTCCACTGATGTGCATTTAATATGCCAGAAATGTTTGTATGTAAACCAGTCACTAGCAGTTTGAAAATGACATTCCTTACCTGTAATTGATTACAGTAATTGGAAGGCTCGTAAATTAACCCTAGGTAGTTGACTCAGCTAACCAATTGAAGGGTGTTTTGGACAAACTTTAACACTTGAGAAAACTGCTACTAACCAACAAAAAATGTTATGTCTTTTTTATAATATTTGAATATGAGAGTAATTAACCCATTAGATTCATGGTTTGCAGACTGGCACCATCTAAACTGTCGTCGGTAATGAAAATTTAAATGGAAGTTGATAGAGCAGACTAACCAGAAAAAAGTTAGTGTGAGATTAGATCTCAGAAGGAACTAACATACTGACACAGCAGATTAACTAAGCCTTACCAAGATTTTGAAATTTGATACTAAAGCAAATTCCTGTTGGCATGATAAACTAACCAGTGCCTCAAAATTACTTCTTTAGTTTAAGCTGAACTGAGCTGCATTGACAGAAAACCATAACCTTAAACCATTTAACTCACCTTCAGTACAGTGGTGTTGGTTTTTATTTTATTTTTCTGCCGCTAGACAGTTTTACCCAGCTTAAGTGAGACTTTTCAAACTATAGGAGTTAAATATACCTTCATTAACTCCTTCAGTGCAAGAGGTATTTCCTAAGTTGAATAATATTATCTGAAAATAACAAGAATAAGTTAAAAACAAAAATCACTGAATTTAAGAGAATGATCTTTTCACTACAGTGATGCCATTTAATTTATTTTTTTTTGCAACTGTTAGATGACTTTATTCAGCTTGAATGGAGTTCTCTTGCATTGAAGGGGTTAATTGATCCAAAGCCTAACTCCTCCAGCTCATTAAGTCAATCTGAAGTTGAGTAAAATTATCTGATGTAGCAGAAATAGATTATAAAACCCATCATGGTAATGAAAGTTTGAAGTTGTGCATTGGATTGAGATAAGAAGTGGCACGGCAGACTAACTTGCTAGCTAGACAGAAGGCTAGTTCTCTCTTGACGCCAGATCTGCCATCAGGATGCGCACCCCAAGCCCCGATAATGTTAGCCGCACATCCTCCCACCCCATGACTCTCACCGAATCAGCATCCTTCCTGATTGAGAAGATAATGAACGGAACCCCTGAGGCCCAGAGGTATAGTACGGCTCACTTCAGTTTCACTCCATTCATAAATCTACCGTGGATGGTTTGTTGGCTTGTGCTCCAGCAGGACCTGTACACTTTTGTGGTTTTGACCCTTTCAGTATAGTGATGTCTTTTTTAATTTGTTGTGGCTACTTCTGAATGATTTAACTTGGGGAAACCTCTCACAGTGACTGAGTCAGAAACATTTGCTATTAAATGTGTCTGCTATGAAATGTCTCCCCAAAGGTAAATAAAATTATCAGGTGGTAGCAAGAATATGACAAAAAAGATGTCCATAGGCTGAAGGGATTATATTCATTTGAAATATGATGCTTTGGTATAGTATTGTATGGTTACTTTTAGTTGGGTTGATAGTCCTGGCTGTGATAGTGATTGGCTGTGTCGAGCATAGCTGTGATAGCAGGCTTGGTATGTATGCAGATTTAATATCAAGTGCTGTACTGGGTTAAGTAGATGTACAGTTGTAAGCCATGCTTTTTTTTCCTCACTCTCTTCCCCTATCCCTGGTTGAAATGAAGTTGTAGCCTAATTTCACACTGAACAAAGATGTGTTGATGGTTTGAAGCTCATCTAGTCTGCCCAAGTAATGCTGTTGCTGTGATTTGTTCTTCATGTACTCGTGTAGTTCTCAAAAGCATCAAACCACTACACAGCAGGTCTTCCTTAGATGAGGAGCCCTTGCTGTGACTTACTTCCAACCAGTGGTAAATTAACAGGTTGGGCAGAAACTATGGCTTATGAGAGAGTCCAGAGTCTTATGCATCAAGCTGGATGGTGCATAGGTTGGTGTTGTGGTGCGGTATGGAATGGCTTGGCTGAGGTTAATTAAATGACTTGCATAATGAGGGCTAATATTAGCTTAATCAGTGGTTTATAGTTTTGTACTTGGCATTTTAAATGGAAGCTTAGAAACTACGGTAACAACTGTAGAGTACATAGGCTGGTGTAGAACGCAGTGTGAGGCATAGTTAAGTAACAGGGTATGTAGCTATGGTAATTAAAGCATCATCATGCTGTCAGACTTTATGTTCTCATGTGGGAATCCCCTGACAGGGGATGGCAGTAAATGAAGTCTCCACACTGCTTTGTCATTACATACTTCTCCCACACAGTCACCCCTGCCTTTCTTCCCTCTCTCTCTCCCTCTTCACACTACAGTATATTGTTCCACTCCTTTATTCCTCACCACATCCAGTATGGATGTTTACTTCTTCCAACAGTACCTTCAGTCCCAGTTTCTAAATTGAAGTGTTGAATGTAAACCATAATAGCCTTTATAGTATTTTTATTCTGTTAAGTAATATGAAAAGCATATTAGTACAGTTTCTTTTTTATGTATCTGCTGTAAATTTAGAAGATAGTTCTATACCCTGTGCTGTATTATATCTTCAGTTTTCAGTTCTAAGGTCTCATTTTGGTAACACTCACTCAACCCCTGAACCTGCTGCATTGTAGCAAAAACAGTATATTGTACATAATGTACAGCACCTGCAGTACTCCTTGTAGTCTTCAGATAATGTACAGTCAGGGATGAATGTTCATGTAATGTTTCACCTCTTCTACTTCATACTTCCTCTGCTGACCTTCATTCTAAACCAGAAAGAGGTTTGGTATGTTTCTAAGCCCAAAGATGATTCTCTGTGATATGATGCATCAGGAACATGTTGAACATTTCATTAGTGTGAAGTACAGTAAACACAGTGGAATAGTAGGTGAAGCATTGTCCCTTATTTTACATGCATGTTCAGCTGTATAAGTACTTTTCCATAGTGTTGTGCTACATTTAACTTTTTTTTTTTTTTTTAAAGGTGCTTACACTCCCCATTTATCTTCTTTTGACTTTTGCTGAAGCTGTTATTTTTCATGCTTTTCTGTCATTCCTGTCAAAACTTCAATTTTTCATCATCAGTAAAAAAAATCTGTATTTGATCAAGTGACCTGTAATGTTTAGTAAAGCCTTAAGTATGGATATTAGAAAACTATTTTGTTGCACTGCCATTTTATGCTCTGCATGTGGCTTTTGTTATCTTTGCTTTTGTACTGCATTAAATTTTGATGTAACACTCCAATTAACATCTTCCATCTGATAATGTATGTCATAACTGGTATCACTATCACCAGATTATTTTCTTTAGCAGGGGTTTTCAAAGTGGGGTTCATGAATCCCCAGGGGTATGCAGGAGGGATTCCAGGGGGTACTTTGATGGCTGGTGAAAAAATTAGTATAAAATATATTAAGTTCATTAATATAATTAATGAGATGATACTCAGAAAGGAGAAAGCAGTTTCCTTGATACATGCATATCAATTATACTAAAAAATAACATTGGTTTCACAAATAAAATACCATACTGTGTTAACACTGACGCAGTTTTGTAACAATATTTTAATATTTATTTTGCTATTTCAGTAATTTTATTATAGCTTGTGTCTTACCATTTTATAATGGATTATTGTTAATGGAGCAGTGTTTTATAGTCAGGGCCTTAGTAATTTGTTTGATGCTCTTCATATTCAGAGGGAACATAGTGGAAAAAAAAGTTTGAGAACTCCTGCTATAAAGACATTTAGTAATAAGAGGATTAAAATTGAGCTTCATTAATCCCTATGACAATAAAATGTCTTCCATAAATTTATTATCTGATAGTAGTCAGAGTAAAGCAATAAATATGTGGTCATGGTGATGAGGTTAACATTTCTGACAGGACTCTTTCAGCTAAAAAGAAAAAAAAAAATGTCTGGTAATATCTAACCTACATACTTAAGTGACAGTCTGGCTTATTATATCATAAAGATGTAATACTAAGGATTAGGTTCTCATGTTAACCAGACAAGAAGTAGTTCTCAGTCTTTTCAGTTTAGTAATAATGGTTTTGCAAAATTAGAGGTGTACCCTCATTGGGACAGGGTTCTCCTTTGGCTGAATAAAATCATCTGGCTTTGCCAAAGTTTAATATGTATGCTAAGTATCATATGGCCAACAAACGGGTACCCTAGGTAAATGTAAGGCCTGCATTGTATGTGAGTAATGCAGTAAGTTTAATCTTGTTATGACAGAGTTGATTCATTGTTGTTGCTGTTGATGTTACAACTTTGGTTCATCTGGACATCAGTCCAGTGGACTGCTAGATTGTAAATAACTCTCTACTTTATCTTTCTAGAATTCTGTGATTATTTAAGTAGTGCTGAAAATTGTTGAAGCCAAGATTTTCCTAAGCTTAAGTACTTACATCCTTTGATATACAATAGGCTACACCCAAGTAGTCTTTTTGTGTGTGTGTGTGTGTGTGTGTGTGTTACTGGATTTTGCCCAGTCATTACTCATAGGAAATTTTGATAGGAGAGTGATGATGGTTCAGTAACAAATAACCATTATCATCACTATTCTTGATGTCTTCATCCCAGCAGTACACTTCATGTACGCCTGTGGAATATTCACTGAGTCTGCTTAAAATGGGGGTGCCATCCCATCCCATGTTATGTGCATCTCCATAATGTGCATCAATAATTCATCCTTGTCAGTCTTATTTCATTTCCTTAGCTCCCTTCAGTACTTCACTGTTGAGTCCATCATGGATGATTAAATAGGATAGGTAGACAACAATAAGATTAAAGGTGGCAGTTGTGAGTAAGGATTTTTGTCATCATGATGAAAAGAAAAACAAAGAAATGTACAAGGATATACAGTGTAGAAAATTATATCCAGTTTATAAACACACACAATACAAAACAGAAACCCAGATCACAAAAGCTTTGCATGGGGGCATACAGCTGATAGAAAATTGGATTTTTTTTTCTCCAATATGATTATGAGTATATTAATAATAACAATAAATTATTTCTTTATTTTCAAATTGATGTGTTTTACCCAGGGAATAGGATTCAGGGTTCAAAGCATACTGCCCTTGCATCCTTATTGGCATAAGGATATGGCAGCCTCACTGCCCAGTACTTGTATTGCAAGCAGCCTTGCAGCCTCCAGATGCATGGGAAGGAGTGAGAAGTTGTGTCTGGGTCGGTCTCCTCTAATTTATGTCCCTAATGAGATGCAGCTGTTTCCTGGGCCTTCAGACTCCATATGAATATTTGAAATTGTGTAAGGGTGATGATTACATAAGCTAGTGTTTATCAGTTTTGAATAACTACAGCATACCCATATCCCACTCAAAGCTCTCTTCCTCCCATCATCCCCAGACATCACCTTCTGCTTCACAAACCTCGCCCCCACAACATCCTGGAGAGTGGTCAGAACCCTTGGCTCTGACCACCTTCGAATCATCATCACTACCAAAACCAGAATCACCCCAGCTGGCCACAGACACACATGCACTAATTATAAGAGAGCCAGCTGAGAGGCCTTCACAACTGAAACAGAACAACACTGAAACATTAAACAGTACATCCATCACAGACATCAACACCGCTGTGACACTTTCAATACAATTATACAAAATGCAGACAAAAGACACATCCCTAGAGGCAACAGAAAAAAGACACAACCCCAACTTCATACCAGAAATTCAAGGCCTCATCAGACAATGGGACACACTACGACACACCCGAACATCCCATACACATGACACCGTACAATAAATACAAGAACTCAGCACTCAACAATAAAATATCTGAACAGCAAACACTAAATTGGAATAATTATCTCCAAACACTTGATCACAAAACAAACACCAGCAAACTCTACAAAACACTAAACAGCATCACACTCAGCAACACTACACAGTCACACACTGCCATCACAACAGCAGACACCATACCCTCAAACATACAACAAGCAAACACTCTCATCAATCACTTTTCACATGTCAGCCATCTAAACCCCCATCGTGGCGACCGACGTATCATCCGACGTAAGAGACAGTTCCCCACAGACCCAGACTTTGCACCATTCACTTACGACCAGACGAAGCACATCATCAGCAACTTCAAGCACTCATCTGCCTATGGACCAGACAACATAAGCAACATACACCTTAAACACCTTGGACCACAAGGCATACAAGCACTCACCAACATATCAAACTACAGCTACTCACACAACATAATATCCAACATCTTGAAGCATGGCATTATCATCACTATCCCCAAACCCAACAAAGACCTCAAGTTACCTTCCTCACACTGCCCCATCACACTCCTCTGCACCCGCTCCAAAGTCACTGAACGACTGATACTACAACTAGTTACACCTCACACCCCCCTAGCCCCATCACAGCATGGTTTTAGGCCACTACACTTCACAAACACTCTTCTTACAGACCTCACACAGAGAGTTTTTGATGGCATGAATTCAGCTAGGCCACCACATAGAACACTCATTGTTACACTAGACATTAGTAAAGCTTTTGATTCCGTCCCCCGCCACAACCTCACAAACAAAATATTCAATACAAACATGCACAATAACACAAAAAGATGGCTGGCAAAGTACTTAGCAGGCAGACGTGCACAGGTAACTTTTGCTGGTCAGTCCTTCAACATCAGACACTTCACAAATGGCGTCCTCCAAGGATCTGTTTTGTCCCCAACACTCTTTAGCCTATACATACATGACATACCCACACCCCACACACCACAGATACACATAGCTTCCTGTGCAGATGACATAACACTTACATATACACACCAAAATGCAGACACAGCTGCACACATCCTCCAACCTTACCTCAACACACTACATGAATGGTTTACCACAAACAGACTCAAAATAGCCCCAGCCAAATCTACAGTGACCCTTCCCACAAACTGGACAGCAGAACACAGTCACATTCCACACCTCACCATAGACAACACTCCCCTATCACACACACACACACACACACACACAAAATCCTTGGTGTAACATACAGTACATCAGTGTCATTTAAACAACACATCACAAACATCAAAAATAAATTAACACCAAGACTCAATGCCTTGAAGTCACTTGCCCACACAACATTTGGACACAACAAAGAAACAACCACCACAGTATACAAACAATATATACGTTCAGTGATGAATGATGCAAGCCCTGCTTGGGCTCCTAACGTCATTAAAACACACTATAACACTCTTCAGTCCTCACAAAACAAGGCCCTAAAAATAATCACAGTCTGCACAGCTACTACACCTACAGACCACCTACACCAAGAAACCAAAAGTCCTCAAAGTCAAGGATCGTCTGGACATGAGAGGCACCCAGATTCTTGCTGCAGCCTCCACAAACCAACAACATCCACTACACTACATGGCAGCACATCCACACACACCAAGGAACATCAAAACAACACCCAGCACACGATATCATACACAAATACTATCATCTCTTCCCCCCTGCCTGCCTCAGACCAGCTTCCAGAAGCATATTCATACTCAAATCACTTGCCGTTCCATTCAGTCACTTAAAGACAACACACAGCTGCATGCACAGCCTCCTGATATCCATCCTTCTGAATCTTATCTCCCCCGTGAGGACAGGGTCCACCTGCCCAAGCTGAGATGTGGGCATCATCCAGCCTTCTTAAGTTATCAGAAGAGGCTGGATGACTCTGTCGCTGATGCCTGTCCAGGATGTAACACAGCACCCCATACTATTAAGCACATCATGGAAGACTGCATTGCACACTATCACCTGCACCAACAACACAACATACACTCCTTGAGAGCTCTGTGGGAAAGCCCAGTCTCGGCCATGGCCTTCCTTAGGGACTTGGGGCTGTTCGGCCAGAGTGCCTAGGGAACAACTGCTGCTACTACTACTACTACAACTTAGTGGATTATTGTTAAAGAATGTTGTTTATTTTTCAAGACCTACATTGATATTGTGCAATTATTTTTGTGTAAATGGTATCATATTCTAACTACAGTTCAGATATCTCTACTTAATTTTCTTCCTCCTTCCATCATTTCTTCCATTGTAATTTTTGCTCTTATGTAGTGTGTGTTTAAGTTAGCCCTAATAGTTTCACTGTACTGTCTGTAATGGAATTCATTTTCTCAAGCTGTGTGAAGTGGTTGTTTCCAGAGGTGATGTAAATAAAATGGGTACATTTCTGATAATAAAGGTTCTGGGAATTTTCAGTTAACATTAGTCCCTATTGTCTCATAGTGTGACTCCATAGTTCATTTTCCCCTCAGAAAGCAACAAAGTGCCAAGAACGAGGGTCGATCGTGCTGCAAAGGTGAGAAGAAGCCCACTGTAGCTGAGGTTACTGGACGTGCCAAGAGTGACAAGGGTTGTAAGGTGGGTACAAGGTCCATATTCTTGTTGGTTAATGAGTCCCGCTATTGCTGTCTCCTTATTGATTCCTTTTCTACATTACACCTTATTATATGTTTTGTATGTTTTTTGTATATTGAAAAGCCTGCATATATATCGGTAACCTACAAGAGAATGTTAATGTACCTGACACAGTTAAAAAATGGCAAGGAAGGGTTGCTACGAAACCTCCTCAGCTGGATATTGTTTGAACTAAGTTTTGCATATGCCAGTTATGATGGTGGTGTTGAAGTGCAATGGTGTTACCTAGCTGCAAGAAGCTTTCACAGTTCAGTGAAAATTGCAGATACATTATTGACATACTTCATGCGGTTAGAAATTGATATATTGTCTTGATTATATTACAGGTGTAGGTGGGGGCACTTACCATCCACTCACTCAATGTAGTGCTGCTTTGGGTGTCTGCTGTTTCCTTTCTTCCTTCCTTCCTCTTCTGCCTTTCTTTCCTTCATTTTTTCCTCTTCCTTCTGCCTACCGGTGACTGTACACTCCCCCTTTTGTCTTTCTTTCCTTCATTCTTTCCTCTTCCTTCTGCCTGTGGGTGACTCTGCTCTGAGTGACAAGCTAAATGGTTTCCTGTACACCAGGAAACTACAGTATTTACTACATTGGGTGGTAACCATATAACCAAATTATGGCGCCTGGTGGTTTAGTGGGTAATTAAGGCGCTCCAATCGGATTGAGCCTGTGTAGGTTCATATCCAAGGGATGGTTAGGGTTTATTGCTCACATAATGCCAGTCATGGTCACACTCATCTTAAATCTCATGACCAACTTGTCTAGCCCTGGGCTCCTACGCTTCTCGTGGGGCAACATAGGATTGGATGATGAAAGGGTGAATGGATTATATTACAGATTATTCATTTCTTAGGTTGAAGATGAAGGTCCTAGTGACATTCTGTACACTAATACACAGATACTGATATCTTAACCCTTTGGGATTCTGACGACGTGATTTCGCGTCATCATAAATCCAACCGTTGAGATTTTGATGACTCGAATTTGAGTCATATGAAAGAACATATATTTTTTTTGCATGTTTTCCATCTATCTGGGTTTGTTCCACATACACTGTCCTGCTTATCCTTTTCCAACTACAGTAAAACCTCGAAATAACAGACTTCAATAGACCGGAATTCGCTTTTATTGGACTCGAGGAGCTACCAGACTAAACTCCTATATATCGGAAAAAGTCTGATAAAGCCAGAAGCAGTCTGGACTGCCTGACCACTTAAGCTATGTTCACCACAATAAGACAAGTAAAAGACATCTTTATCAGTGTACAGTACAGTGTTATTATACAATTTGATTAATGTAGTGAAGGTATAACACAGTACAGTACTGCACTGGTGGTGAAAACAGTTTAAAAACCACTGGTGCAATCCGGACTAAAGTCAGATATATCGGAAAAAGTCTGGTTTATCAGGGGAAAGTCCGGATGTCGCTTTTATCAGAATTTCGCATTTTTCGGAATGGCTTGGGCCCCAATTAGTCCGTTATAGTGAGGTCTTACTGTATTTGTTTTTACATTGATGAGTACATTAGATAGATATGCATAATACACAGGTTTTTACCATGAATAATATTGGTATTACCAACATGGATATCTGCCTGTGTGACAGCGACAGCAGTGTTGATGCTCCAGCTGGAAGTATAAATTTCCGTTAGCGTATCTCATGGATAAATAGCATAAAATGCTGTAACCTATATATCGGTGGAAAGGGAATTTACTGTAGATTGAAATGGTGCAATCAGAATTCATGTGAATCTAAAACCTATTTTTTTGCAAAAAAATTTGTTATAAAAGGGTATGCGATTTTTCCTTGTCAGCTAACTTCAACTCGTCTTATTGGCCTTTTATATATTGTTTTAATCCATTTCAATGATACTAGCATAAAGAGCATCTATTCAGCTTTACAGTGAGACCCAACTTATTACTTTACCTTGAATAGTAAACATGTAGGAAGCATTTATATAAAGTTACTTCACAGCGAGCGCCCATGGCTTGAAAACTCAGCATTAATTTACTCTCTCTTTTCTGTGTGAAAACTAATATAAATTGCCATAACCTATATATCAATAGAAAGGGAATTTACTGTAGATTGAAATGGTGCTATCAAATTTCACGTAACCTTAATACTGTACTGTTTTTTTTTTACAAATATTTTTCTACGGAAAGGTATGCGATTTTTCCTTTTCGGCTAACTTCTACTTATCCTATTGGCCTTTTAGCTATTGTATTTACCTTTTTCAACCATACTGCGATAAAGAGCAACTGTTCACCTTTAATATGGTACCACATTCATTAATCTACCATAAAAAGAAAGTGTACGGTGGCTGATTAAGTACAAATATCGTAGAGCGACTCTGCACTCTATGTGGGCCCGGCTGAATCTGGCACAGACGCAATTGGCAGAGGGCCGAAAATCTCCTCGGGTTAATACTGCTTTTATGTACAGTATCTGCAAGCAGTGATGTATAGTCTTTACAGATAATTCAGTGAGTGATCAGCTATAGATTGTATCTAGATGATATTGTATGGTAGAATTTTATTACACTACAATCCAAGACAAAAGGATTGCCTAGCTTTCCACAGCATCTACTTAATATTAAAGATATATGTGTCACTTTCCTCCCTTATGCCACTTTCCCATCTTACACATCATATCAGAGAGAATCATCTTTGATAGAGTAGCATACCAAACCTCTCTCATCTATGGAATATTTGGCAGCAAAGGAAAGTGAGAAGTTGTGGAGATGAAATATTAGGTGAGCTTTTACTCGTGACTGCACATATTGTGTTTTCTGTTGTCATCAAGCAATAAATCTGTCATTCCCTTCAAGCAAAGAGAGTGTGTCAAAGGTGCTTAGTGAGGGAGAAAGCAAGCACTAAATCTTTGCTTCTTTTCCTGTAAATAGAGTGTGTCAAAGATGCCAGGTGAGGGAGCCAACAAGAGCAGTAGTGCCAACAGCCTCACGAGTGGCAACACGTTCAACCTCAAGCAGGAGGTGGCCAGTGACCCAGGCAAGGAGGAGAAGGTGAGGCATACCAGAAGTATGTTCAGGACTGGGAGTCATAAACATATTTATGATACATTCCCTGTCAGAACTCAGATATATTTTAATAAGAAGAATTAGAGACATGGAAAAATTATGCTCTCACCTTTCCCTTTTCTTCTTGCATAAAACAGATACAATATGCAATAATTTTATAACATCTTTTTGTTGGAGAAACAGGCAACATAGAAAGACAGCACTCTCCTTTCCTTGTCCTTCATTGGAAAACAAATCATGGTTATGGCAGAGAATCAACAGTAAATATGTTTGTGAATCCTTGCCCACACTCGAATCTCAACCCCTTCAGCCGAATACTGGCACTTCTTGTTAAACTGTGAAAAGTAAGTGTCTCAGTTTGGGTTGTAATTTTGCATGTAGCCAAGTGTGACTAGTCCAGCTTTAGATGTCACAGCTGTACAATTCTTTGCAATTCTCATCGTGCAGTTGATGATGATGTAAATTGGGTATATGTTTAGTACTTGCTCTGATAGTTTAACATTGGTGTTACATTTATCTTTGTATACATGTACTGGAATTTTAGTAATTTGCTTTGCGTTACTCTTTCACTCTTATGCCAAAATATCTTATGAGTGCATTCAGTACAGTTGTAACAATCTGAAACAAACCTGCAGTAAATTTTTTCTTCCAGAATCCAACTTTATCAAGTTTATTGTCTCATGTTAGGTGAGGTTACAAAACATAACTATAATTGTAATCTTACCCGTTCTTTACAGGATGATGTGAGTGAGGCTGGAACATACACAATAGAGAAGGACTCCTCATCCCCTGAGGTAGAGCAAGCTCGGAATGACATAGATCGGGTGTTTGGGGTGTGCAGCACTGAGAGTGGTGGGGAGGGAGGCTCAGCCCTCACACCTAGAGGCAATGCTTCACCTCGCATTTCACCTGAGGGCCTTAAGTTTAAGGTATTTTGGGAGACCTTCATGGCTGCAGTCTTAGATGTACCAGTGCTGTTTAGTTTCCAGGCATTGAATTTTAATGGATATTTTATTAGATACATAAATGTTGAGAATATAAGTTGAAATGCTCCATTACAGGAATTATATGCTGCATAGTGGAGTACAGTACTGTATATTAATATTTTTTTAGTGCATATCTTAATAGTCGCACAGAGGAATTTTTTAAGCCAACTATGTCAGTGAGGAAATGAAACTGTCTGCCTTTTTAATGCTGATGAGTAAATAAGTTTGCATCATTGGGGAGGAAGGGGGGGAGGGGATGGGGGAAAATTGGACAACATGTATACAATACATAGTAAATGATGAAAGCAGGAGAAGGTGAGGTAGCAGTAGAGGACTCTGATTATTTTCTGCTAATGCTAGCAAATGAAATAGTACAGCAGTTTAAGCACAGTGGCACAGTTGAATGCAATTTAAACTACTTACTCAGACATTACACCAGTTTTATTTCTTTGCGATGTGAGTTTTGCTAAAGGAAGAAACCTTATTTATTGTAAAGATTACATTAGTTTTGGCCTGACACAGTTTCAGAAAATGTATACTGGTATGCTTTCTTCCATTACACCAATTATCTTTTACTTTTATGCCTAGAAATCAGGGCAGAGGGAGAAGGTTAGTACATTATTTCATACATCAGTGTTGCAAGCCCCAGTTAGCACAACTTCTGATACTCCACAGATGCATGACTATGATAGTGCAGTAGATTGTGTGATTAATCACTTCAGTATGAAAAATATAATCTAATTTTAATATTTTGTAGAGTAAGTTGTCGGTATAAGTTGCCCTTTGTGATGTTCTTTATTGGTTATAAATCTGCAGTACAATACAGAAAAATTGCCTGTTGACATTCTAGTTCTCCCCACTTTAGTAGCAGTAGTAGTTGTAGCCCCAGCCTCATCTGAAATATAAACCTGGTAGACTAGGGAGTGAAGCTGCCCCTCTCTGGCAGTCCATCATCCCCCTTCAGAGGTTAGGGTGAAAGTTGAAGGATATTTTTATAACTCGGCAGCAGAACTGCCAGATTATATTAGTGCCACCACGTGAAGGCATTCCATGCTAGCACCGCTGCCTACTGTGTTTAGCCACATCCCCCACAATATGGTAAGTTGTATAGTAAAGGTCTGATATATATAATATAACATCCTGGCATATGCCAAGGACTGCCTGTAACATGGTTTGGTGTTAGCATGAATGTAATAACAAAGATGCTCCTATGGGGTTGGATGGAAATAATTTCTAGTCCCTCTGGTATGAGATTTGTCCCATGCTGTATAAAATGTGAAGAAAGCTTAAGTATAGTACTGTATATAATAAGGCATCATCATACTGAAGGGATTAATACACTTTATGTTAATTTTTGTGTTTGTGAATGTGTAAGAATGTATGTGTATGCTTTTTTTTTTTTTTAGAATATTTATTTGAAGCAGTAGTAATTCTCCAAATCAGCATATTTTACTTTACTGCAGTTGCACAGTCTTGGTCTTACTTTGAGCCTAGGGACATTATTGTAGTCAGTGTTATTAAATTACTATCAGGGTTTCCTTCCCTTCAAGCACATAGCACACGTTTCATTTGGTCAGTAGGTATCTTGAATTTGTGGTAATTGTTGGACTACACATTGTATTGTACAGTATATGGCACATGCATGTTCACCAGTTACTTATGAGTAGAGATTTTGTACTTATCTTGTGGTAACCCTGAGGTTGGTTTGTCATGTCCATCCACTGTCAGGGAGGTTTCCTGTAAGAGTCAAAGCATTGGAGATGATGATAATTTTTGTGACAGATTGGGGTAATGGTGGTAGAGGCAGACCTTATGTGGTATGAGAGAAGAGAGTTGAGAAGTATATTGGTGAGAAAAAAGAAAGTGCAAGAGGAGTGTTTGAGAGTGAGAAGTATGTGAAGATACTAACATATTGCCAGTATTGTTCTGGGAATTGGGTCAGGGACTCTTCAGATATGAGCCAGGCAGCTTTCCACTGTACCATGGCCAGGTAAAAGTTATCTCACCTTCGCAATGTGTTAGTTGATTTTTCTGTGTTAGCACAGGTTTCTTTCATTAAGTTTGTGAGGATAAAGACACATCATGGCCACTCCCTGTCAAGGGGTTCCCAGGAGGGAGCGAGGCATAAGTGTTGATGATGAGGTGGGGGTGCACACCATTCTTCTACTCAGTGTACAGTGCACAGCACATGCCATACTAACCAGACACAGTATGAATGGTGTAGCATCCCTATGGAACAACCCATAGGGGTGGTTATTTACCTATTGTCAGCAGGTCTGCTTGGCCAGACAGACCAGGGTTAAGCAGCACCAGCAGCATTATAATAATGCTGCCCTTCAGGTTCCTTGTACTCCAGGAAACCATTTATTCTGCTGAATGATAACTGGATAACCAACAACTGGCAACTGGTCAACTCTGGAACTGTCTTCCTCTGTCTGTACAGTATTTCCTACTTCCTATGATCTCCAGTCTTTCAAACGCAGTGTGTCCAGGCATCTCGAAATAAACGGATCTTGAATTTGGCTCTCTTTTGTATTGTTATTGTTTTTTTTTTTTTGGAAGGAACAGTTTGCGGGCCCATGGCTTTTGGTTCCTTCTTCCTTGGGGGGGGGGGGATGGATGATTGGTGGTCAAATGGGTTGAGGTACTTCAGCTGGATGTGGTGTATACAGTACAGTAAAATATCAGATGCAAAGAGTAATTAAGTTTTATTGCTTACATGATGCTGATCCATGTCAAGTGTCTGATCCCCATTATCTTAAATGTTTGGGCTGGTTAGCCCAGCCATTATCCCTAATGATGTAATACATGATTGGATAGTGGAAAGATGGTTTTGATAGGAGTGGTATTCATGCAATGGATGGTGTGTATGACAGGTACAATATTACATGTATTTTTCATGAAAGTTGCAGTTGAAATAAATTACAGAGCACATCTCTAATGACAGGAGATAAGTAATAGCTTTTGTCAAAATATTTCAAAGATGAAATGGTTTTTGCAGATAATTCTCTGCTCAGGATCAAACTCCATTTTCATACAGTTGGGTATTTCTGTGTATTTAATTTGTTTTTCTCTTATGTTAGGGTTTCTGTATGTATAAAAAATTTCAGTATTGTAGTTTCTTACTCTCTTCACTATTCTGTTTTAAAAGAAGTGATACATTTATTATACACTCATGTCAGTTGAATAGTTTACAACAGGAGTGAGTTTTTAGATGTACAGGAACATGCATTTTACTTTATATAAATAATTTATAATGAAAGACATCAGTAAGTAACATAGTTTATATATACTTTACAGTTATAAAAATATTAATAGTGAAAATTCTCCCAGTTCTCATTTCTACTTTGTCACCAGAGCCCAGGCAGCCTAAGTCGAAACAGTCCGAACTGGATCCAGCAGTGGGCAGCCCAGGTGGCCGAACACACCAAGAATGCAGAGTCCCTCAAATCTCCCCGCGGTGCCCCCAAGCTTCCCCCACAACCCCCTCATGACCCGGCAGTGGATCCCCGGCCTCGACGTAAACTGCCCACGCCCCCCACCGGCTCGCACCACCACTCACCTTTACCATTTTCAGCAGTGTCTCCCAAGCAGTCAGATTTATCAGACCATGAGAGTCCTACCAAAGGAAGGGTGAGTTGGTCTTAAAATATATATAGTTTTGAAGATAATTTTGAAGGTTGGTTTTATGACTATTATGTTCATGTTATTTTGTAAAGCTTGGTGTCTAGGAATTTCAGTATCCTGTGAGTGAGGTGCATTATATGAATGGGGGTGTTGTAGTGTGTGGGATAACAGTAAGTGGAGGTTGAGAGTCCCAGGTTCGATTCCCAGCATATTGGTAATACAGTATATTGGATGACTTGGAGGTTTAGTGTGTGTGCATAGTATGTACCTTGTATTTGATGCTGGGTACTTTTACCCTCTATGCATTGTACAGTATGCCATTTTATATACAAAAGTTGCACACTATTTTTATATTGGAAGCTGATGGAATAGCTCTGTCTCACAGTTATTTGTTAAGTGTAGTTAAAAGAAAGAAAAAACAGTGAGTGGATAATTTGCTTGTATAAGTGTAGTAGAGAATTTTAACCCCCTGATGCTGGGCTCCCTGCACCTTACTCCCTTCCCCCAACCAGGCTTATTTTTGTACTTTGGATTTTCCATAAAATGTATATATGTTTTTTCTTACAAATCAATCACATATGATACACACACACACACACACACACACAAAAAGAATGTATTTACTCTCTGCTGGTGTATATTTCTACTAGTGCATGGGTGGCTGACTGCAATCAGTACATTTGTACTCTGCCCCTCCAGGTGCCTCTCCCTCAACCCCCCCCACCTCCTCACTCCACCTTTCTCCCAGCTAGCCTCTCCCCCCACCCTCAGGTGCATGAGAGAGCCCGCCACGCCACTGCCAGTGAGTTTGGCATTTTTTTAAGTTGAAATATGCCCGCGAAATATGAAAACATCCTCAGACATGAACCAGCACCTGTACCACACATCTTCAGATGTGAACCGACTTCAGAGGGTTAAAGTCCTGATTAATGGATGTGTGGCCAATATAACTGGGCACCTTGTTGATTGTGATCATATTTTCATGCTTTCCTTTTTTCATATTTGGATCTCACTCATTCCATATGTTAGAGGGAAATATGGTTAGGTTGATTGTTAAATTGATAGTAAGAATGTCATCATCATTAGCATGAGTCAGTCCACTGCAAAACAAAGGCCTCTCCTATTTTTTTCCATTCTGATCTAGTGTCTATTAGCCTGTACCATCCAATCCTTACAAATCTCTGAATCTCTTCTCAACATCTCGTCCTCTGTCTGCCTCTTTCCCTTACTCCATCTGTGGGCTGCTGCCATTCAGTCACCCTGGTTGTCCATCTCTTATCTGTTTTTGACAATGATTATTACATCCCCTACTTTCATATCTTCCCGTATTCAAGAAGCTTTCTTTTTATCTCTTCATGTGACCCTGAACATAATCTTTTCCTTTCCTTTCTGAGTACAGGTAACTTCTGAGATTATGTTCCAAGGATATTGTTATAGTCCATGTGTCCAATCCATAAGTTAGAACAGGAAAAACACATTTGTTATACCGGTATATATAACAGCCTCTGTTGGCTTAATGATAATTACTTTTCCTTCATTTAGTTAATTAGTTTGCCAAAAGCTCTTCATTCCATTCCTGTTCTTCACTTGATTTCATCATCCTGCACTAGGTCTGCCTGAAGTCCCTGTTCTAAGTACTGTATATGAATTCCTCAACACATTCCTGTTCATCACCTCTGTTTTTACTGGATAGGAGTAAAACTTTGTCCGTTAAACATAGTTTTTCCCATCTTCATAATCATTTTCAAGTCTTTCTTCAGACTCTCCCTATTCAGGGTACCTACCATTCTTGTAATTCCTTCCCCTGAGTCATTGAACAGAACATTATCATCTGTAAACTAAAAATTGTTCCATTTCTAACCATTTATCCTGATTCCTTTGTCATCCCAATATAGATTTCTGAAAGCATCCTGAAAGCATGCAGTGAATAATTTGGGTGAAATTATGTCTCATCTAACAACTCTTTTTATTGGTATTTTCTGGCAATCCATATGTAATTTTATGATGGCCATGGTATCTCTACAGATATCTTCTAGAATCTATAAATATGTATACAAACATCTTCTAGAAGCTTGTCCTTGAATTACTTTTCATCACCATGGCTGATTCAGCTGAGTCAAATGCTTTATCATAATCAACAAATGCCATGCACAATGGTTTCTTATATTATGAAGTTTTCTTAATTACCTGATTAACATGGTACAGTAGACTTGGCTTAGCTTCATCTTGTATCTCTTCTTTAGTTTTATTAATAGGTCTGCTACTATTTCCTTTTCCTTTATATTAAAACCTTCTTCATTGTCGCCACTTATGTATTTTTTTTTTACCAGAATCCTAAACCATGTTCCTTCATTTCTTGTTTACTTCTGTGGCACAATGTGTGACCAACAGACAGTTCTGTGAATGTCTCACTTGGTTTTCTGACCTCACTAGGACTTATGGTATCCTAGTTTATGTTTCAGTTCTTCCAAAAGAGCAACAAAGGTAACTTAACTAGTTTGAATTTTGATGTTATATGCCCCAAGATTCAGTTTTCAAAGGTGATTAGCTTTCCGTCCCTAGAGCTTCCTAGCACCCCTTGCTTTGAAGCAGGTTTGACCCTTGCCACAGCCAGGTACTCCATTAGTGCTGGGTACTAGGGGCCATGACTCTCATGAACAAGTCACAGTGGTGTAGAAAGCAGATTTCAGCTATTACCTTGCAAAGCAGACTCAGACAGTTACTGCAAGGGGTACACTCTTTGTCTGAACCCTAACAGTGAACCTATCTAGTGTGTGGTTGCACCTGAGTAGTATAGGTATAGCTCCACTGATCATTGAGATGCACAAGCCTCTTTGCCATGGCAGACAGTTTTCTTTCAGAAAAGATATATAGTAATGTGCCTGTCATTAAATATTACAGTACTCCCCTATTTGTTTGCTGCACTAACAACACAAAAAAATTAAATAGAAGATACAGTCTTGTTTTGAAATTTCCTTACAGCTAACAGAGGCCCTCAGGTAACATCGCACTGCATTATTTTGATCCAACTGGTAGTGACAGAAATTTCAGAGCTTAGAAAGAAAGGTCATTCTGTGTGATTGTAGTAGCATTGCATTTGATATTTAAGATCATATTACAGTAGACCCTTACTATAATTGACTAACTGGGGGGAAACCTGATCACATAAAACTGATAGACCATTATCTAATGATTGTCATTCTCCCCACCCCCCTCCCTATATCCATTTTACACTAACTTGGCCCATTTTTTTTTCCGTTTTGCAGCTTATTTCATATGGTATTCACATCCTTTTCATAGCACTTCTCCATGACTAACATAGTATTTCTATAGTCTGTTACTATAACTCAGCAATCGTGATGAGGAGAGGGCAATTTCAGGCCAGTTTGGAGTAAAATGGGTAGGAAACACATGTATTGTGCCCCATTTAACAGACATTGTTCATTATAGCCAGCAGAAGTTCAGTGTCCCTCGCAGTGTTTGCTAAATCTCATATCCAGTCTGTCGAGGTCCGTTAAAGTGAGGGTCTACTTTATTATTGAATTTCAAAACATGAAACATGACCAAATACACTCGATTTGTTGTGATAGTTTCAAGTAGAATTGATTCATATATAATATGTCTTGATTGTAAGTATTTGTTTGATGATGGTTGTTTGATATATGCAGGTATATATATACTGTATATATATATATATATACTGTATATATACAGTATATCCATCCTCCAGTCCTATGCTGCCCCATGAGGAGTGTAGGAGCCCGGGGCTAGGCAAGCTGGTCTATAAGATTGTTCAGCCTCACTCATCCCTGAGAAGCATGACATTAGCAATAAACTCCAGCCATCCCTTGGATATAAACCTACACAGGCTTAGTTCAATTGGAGCACCTTAATTACCCACTAAACCACCAGACACCATAATTTGGTTATATGGTAACTACCCAGCATAGCAAGTGGTTTCCTGGTGTACAGGAAACCATTTGGCGTGTCACTCAGTGTAGAGTCACCCATAGGCAGAAGGAAGAGGAAAGAGTGAAGGAAAGAAAGACAGAAGAGGGAGTGTAAAGTCACCTGTGGGCAGAAGGAAGAGGTGGGGGCACTCACCATCCACTCACTCAATGTAGTGCTGCTCTCAGGTGCCTGCCCTTTCTTCTCTTCCTTGTTTCCATCCTTCCTCTTCTGTTTTTCTTTCCTTCATTCTTTCCTCTTCCTTCTGTCTACGGGTGACTCTCCACTACATGACAAACCAAATAGTTTCCTGTATACAGGAAACTATTTACTATGCTGGGTGGTAACCATATAACCAAATTATGGTGCCTGGTGGTTTAGTGAGCAATTAAGGTGCTGCAATCGAACTGAGCCGGTGCAGATTTATATCCGAGGGGTGGTTGGGGTTTATTGCTCACATAATGCCACTCAGGAATTAGTAAGGCTGGTCACTCTCATCTTAAATGTTAGGACCAACTTGCCTAGCCCTGGGCTCCTACGCTCTTTATTGGGCAACACTGGATTAGATGATGAATGAATGGATGTTAATCATGTATTAATACAAACTGTTTAGTTTTAGGTATCTTTAAGACTGAAACTTTTTAGGCTTGCAGAACAGGAACGTGCTGGAATAATAGTAAAGGAAATATAGCACCACCTCTTGCCTTTCCCACAGACTTGTGATTCCTCAGACACTGATGCTCTGCTACGTCACACTGAGCAGCTTGTCACCTCTCTGCAGGCTCGAGTGGGCAAGGGCACCGCAAACCACGCCATCAGGGGGTCGTCGTTCGAGTCGCATGATTCTGGTGGGGATTCCGACATTGATACCAGCACCTCCTACCCCATACATGATGAGGACGACAGGCTGATGAAGATAGGAACACAGCTCAAGGCCAAACTCAAGCTAGCAGGGATTGATGGAGATTCTGATATGGACACAAGCACATCGTATCCAACACATGATGAGGATGAGCGGCTGGCTAAAATTGGCTCTCAGCTTAAAGCTAAACTCAAGCTAGCAGGAATTGATGGAACCTGTAATTCCCCACCACTGACCAAAAGTCCAAGAAAACCTCCCGATGTCTTAGGTCTGGAATCGCGACTCAAGCTGGGCCACCTGAAGCGGGAGCGGTCAATTGTATCGGATGGAGGGTATGATCTTTATTCCACTGGGCGGGAGGAGGCTAGCATGCAGTCGGATAGCAGTAGTGATGCCAGCGAACCAGCCAAGGATAGTCGCAAGCCTCACGATAACAACCCTCCCCTCAAGTTTAATAGAGCCTTTAGGTACATAAGTTGGTTTAGTTTGCAGTTGCTCTTTTTGAGTATTATTCCTTTGCTAAGCTTTTCACCTTGGACACCAAAGCTTTTTATACTACTGTATAGCATATTGCTACTATTTCTTGCAAGGCCAATGCAAATAATGCCATTTTGAAAGCTCTTACTCTATATCTGATGTAGTTTTCTTTTGATGGAATTTTGTAATTTCTTAGATCAGGCACATTTTTATGTATGAAATGCTCAGTCATCTAGTTTTATGACATTTCTTTGGTATATGAGCCACAGTTTCATTTATAAGTAACAGTGTTCACTCAGATCGAACAGCCATAAATGATTCATAATTGCTCTCATGTGTAATATTGTATATACTGTACCATTACAATGCAGTGCTGTACATTGTTATGCTTGTCATATCTTTTTCTAATGGCTGGACTGCTTATCTTACTGTGATCAAGTTTTAGTGTTTAGTTTCTGAATGTTTAAATTCTGTCTTGTAAAAGTGATAGGTATAACCTTCAGCATATGTTATTCTTTGGTTTAAAACTGCGGACTGATAACAAGCAGTGCCATGACATTGTTTTCATAATACAGTACTTTAGTTCAAACTGTAAGTATTACCTGCAAGCTTAATTGTGGCCAAAAATTTTACTGCTTTTGCAAGTACATAGAAGACCTTTCTGACCATACAAGAACTTAAAATTATTTTATGTTAATGCATGATGACTTGAACTTTTGATTGAACATAGTGAAGTTGATATACTCCTGAATAGTTAGTTATGACATTTCATTTCTACCAATAGTTTAAGACGGGCACGACTAGCATGTGATGACAATAGCGCCAGCCAGTCTCATGCCAAACCTCCATCACCCATCGACAAGAAGAAAACTACCACCCGACCTTCCAGTGCAGGCAATGTTTCCGCCACACGCAAGTTACCCCTCAGCCACAGCCGCAGCCAGAGTTCCGTCCCGCGTGGTCCCCCACCCCCCAAGAGTGCCCCCCCAACAGGAGACTTTAGTAGAGGGGATGGTGGCAGGTTTAGTCTACGGCTTCCCAGAGCAGGCAGTGTAAATACAAGCCAGGTGTGTTGTATGGTGTATATCATTTATCTTAACTTTGCCCAGATTTTTGTACATTTTCCTCTTATTTTATGTATATCAGTTTAGAAAAATACAGTATGACAGTTCTGCATTCTTTCCATGGGATTTCATAATAACGTAATATACTGATATTAATCTGCCATTATAATTCAGCATTCAAGATGGAGAGTGGGATGTTCCTGCAGAAGTGGATGAGAATGGCAGTGCTCTAGTGGATATTTGTGCAGGGAGGGGGTTGGTGATAGCCAATACCTTCTTTTGACACAAAATGTTAGACAGGTATACATGGTGAGTGATGAGAAGGGTGGATGATGAGCTAAATGAATGGAAGGCAATGATTGATTATGTGTGTGTGGATAATAGAATGAGAAGTTTTGTAATGGATGCAGGAGCATACAGAGATTGGGGGAGTGAACTTTCTGACCACCACATGGTGGTGGTGAAATTCAAGGTTAAAATGAAATACAGGAGTAGGGGAAGGGAAGGACAGGAAGAAGTAGTTCATACAAGGAGGGTAGAAAGGTTGCAAGAGGATAGAAAGAAGGCAGAATATAGGAGAGAAGTAGGGGAGCGATTGGGTAAATATGATTTGGATTAGATGAAGGATGTGGAAGGTGTGTGCAAGATGTTCACAGAAGAAATCTGTGCAACATGGGAGGTGGTGTGTGGGGCGAAGAAAAGACGAACGGGGTACAAAGAACAGCATGGCAGAATGACAAGGTGAGACAGGCTGTGGCGCAAAAGAAGAAAGCATGTAGTGAGCGGATGAGAAACGGGGTGTGGAGGAAGTTGAGAGATGGAAGAGAGAGTTATATGTCAAGAGGAAGAGAGAGGTGAAAAGATTAGTAAGAGAGAGTAAAAAGAGAGTGGCTGGGGAATTTGGAAGGAATTTTAGCATAAAGTGGAGGGAATGTAAGTGATCTAGAAAGAGGTAAAGAGAGTTAGACAGGGTGATAAAGAAGCAAGTTGAGGAGTGAAAGATAAAAATGGTAGATTGCTAGTGGAGAACAGAGAAAAAGTGAGCAGATGGAGAGAACACTTTAACCTTTAAACCACGGGGTTGTCGGAGGTGCGCCGTGCCCATCCCGTGGGGCAAATCCACGCTCCATCTGACTTTTTTAAAGTATTTGCCAAAAATCAGTTATTAGTCCTAGAATATTATAATTACATATGCTTATGGCACATACCTTCAGCTTTCTCCTGGGATGTTTTTTTAGCACTCGTCTACTACCGTAGGACTTGTGGAGACTTCTGAAGTTGGGTGACTAAGTCTCCACTTTACATTTCCCGACTTCCCGTAATATGAATACCACTGCCAGATATTAACACTAGAAGCACTATTCAATGATTTCCAAGTAGTTTGGAATCCATACTCCAATAAAAAAACACTGTGAAAGCAATGTAAAATACGAGCGCGTATGAGCCTCCTACTCACTCTAATTCACCGCCCGTATTGTCATTTCTTATTCATATACACACTCACTCTTTATTATTTCTAGTACTTTATTACACTTATATATATATCTGCAGTCCTTTACCGCTTCCCACACGATGTTTAGTAGGGGTAGAGGTCACAGGGCCTTTTAAAATGGGCGCAAAAGCGGCAGTAATGGAGGGGCACGACTGCGACTTGCCTCCAGATCAAAGGACGGCGCTGAACTGAGATGTACGTATCTTGGTAGCCAAGAGTTGAAAATGTCAGCTGCTAATGTATATGCTAAGAAATAAGTCGTAGGAAATCTTGACAATACATAATAAATTAGGTAGTTCCAGGTGAATATAAATATCACTCAGGCTTCTCCCATCCTTTCTTATATACATTTGTATTACGAGAATAGCTCATATGGCATATTTTACGGGAAAAAAAAGCAGGGGAAATTAGCGAACGAGTGCAGGTTGGATGTTGCCAAGTGATAATTAGCCAATTCCAGGTGTATGGCACTATCAGTTACTTTATTTTTTTATATATATATTATTTTGTATAAGAATAGGGCATAGGGCACTCATTTCAATGGATGAAGTCAATGGAAAAATCCGGAGAAGATTTACATAACGCAGAGCGGCTGAGCAGACAACCCGAGAAGGTAATGGAGGGGAGGTAGGGAGGGGAGTCTAGAATGGGGGAAAATGGCTAAATTGTCAACAGTGGATGGGGGTACTGATGACATTAGCAGCTCTGACTATTGTTGGACATTGGCAGTGCTGATAGATGATACAAGTCACCACCTGAAAGCCTGGGCGATTCAAAACAACACAAAATCACAAAAGTGACGCCCTGCGGTACGATCCATCGCGCCCGAGCGTCATGGAAGTGACGACCCGTGGTTAAGGGGTTAAGGAATTGTTGCACATAGAGAATGAAAGTAATGCAAGTGTAAGTGCCTGGGGAATGGCTGGGAGAAGGAGGGAGGTGAGAAGGGAGGAAGAAATCAGTGGGATGGAAGTTTATCTATCTGTCTACACTATTGCCAGACGCCTCAATCCCGCACGGGGTGGCCGCAAACAAATTGCCTCAATGTTGCTCTGTCCCCCGCCATTTCACTACCCTGCTCCCAACTCACACCCTCCTGTCTCATGTACCTCTCCACTCCATCCCTCCATCTCATCCTCGGCCTCTCCCTCCCTCTCGCCCCCTCTACCTCACTCACATACACTTTCCTCTTCAGTCTTTCACTCTCCATCCTCTCCACATGCCCAAACCACCTTAACGTGTTTCTCCTAACGCTTCCTATTATGTCCACAACCACACCACAATGCTCCTTCACTTCCTCATTTGTTAGTCTGTCTCTCCATGTGACTCCACATGCTCCTCTCAAATAACTCATTTCCACTGCTCTTACTCTTGACTTCTGTCCTTCCAACAGGGTCCAAGCATCACTTCCATATGTCAGAGTTGGTATCACAATACTGTCATGTAACAACTTTTTCACTTCCATGCTCACCTCCCTGTTTCTTATCACTGCTTTCAACGAACCAGCAACCTTCCTTCCCTGCTGCACCCTTTC